>JAWWEQ010016228.1:0-34590 GCA_035583055.1 Torymus tubicola
ATGAATACTTTTATCCCAAAATGATCGGTGAGATAGGCATACGCGGACCACCTGATTTGAGATGGATTCGGCCATAGGGAATGTTTAATTTTAGATTATAAGTCCCTTTGGTTCAATTGGTACTTGTTGAACAATGGATTTGATAAAAGCATAAATCAAAGTAATTGTCGGTTGTGCTTTGATTTTAAGACATGTGGAGTAAAGTATTATTCAGTATTCAAAATATTACATGCCAGAAGCATTCATTAATTTTCGTTTGTATTTGGTTACGCACGCGTAAACTTGCGGATAAGATATTATGTTTAATTATAATCTTGTACTTCCTAATTTGCTTGAATAAAGTCGTTTGCATTTTGTAGTAGCATTTTTTTGCTTCTGTCAATCTGATCGAGTAAACGTTGTACTTTCACTTATCAAAACTTTATTTTTATATGCGATCAAAATTGCAAGTAGCAAAAAGGATATGTAAGAGAATCAATAACTGTTGTTTACTATACTTACCAATAATAATATCATTGGGGATTGCGGTCGAAAGTAAAATAATCTTACCTGCAACAAAAAAATAATATTTTATTATTATTAAGTTTAAATGAAATATAAGATGCAATATGCTTTCGAGAATGAATGTAATATTCTCAGATTTATATATTGTTTTACGCATAAATGGTTTACACGCAAACATTATTATGAAGTTAATAAAATTTAAACAGTAATTATCTACCATTACGCTTGACAGGTAGTAAATTGAAAATAAATTCAAAGATTTAAAGGAGTCGTTTGTTCATTAAGCTTTTAATCTAGAACGTTATATATTACACCGTTTTATCTTCTATCAAATTTTAACTTTTTTCCAGGATTATTATAAAACTAATTCGTTGAAATTGTCGCATTTAAGATACTGATGAACAGTTTGTTTTCGAATCCCGTTTATACGGTGTATTTTCATCTAACTTCTTTGAAATTTATTTTCCGCTCAATAAGGAAATGTGAATGCATTTAAGTTTCGAACTTTAATTAAAAGTGGAGGCTTAAAAGAAACGAATAAATACGGATAAAGAAAAACCTATAGGATTCGGTAAGATTAAAACTTTCAGGAATAACGTAGTCATTAAGGGAGTCTTTCGTAAAATCTTCTTTTCACTTAAAACAATTCTTCATTTATATCAATTATTTACGTTTTAACCTGATTATTATCTGATAATACTATTAGAAAGTATAACAATAAAAGATATTTTACTATCATTAATTTTTTGTTAATTAAATTTGATGGTAACATTTTACCAATAAATTCTTCGAGCCTGTCGATGTGATTAAAAGAAAATACCAATATAAACGATTTTACAATAACCTACTGATAAATTCCTACTGATAATGTCATCTGCTTCCTATACATAAAAGGATGGCATATCAATAAAACCACGTTATTTTATACAAAAAAATAACCAAAACTTTTTAATTAATTTTTAATTTTTATAATATTGCTTTCAACTTAAATTTTTATAATATTACTTAATGATTACAAAGCTCGATTAACAGAGAAACTATAAAAACGTAGTAAAACTAGAAATTTTATTCTATATAAACAAAACAGCAAAAAACTTCTTAATCCAAAATTTCAGAGACCCTATTTTCCACTCCCTCTATCAATAACTAAATTATTCAATCCCTTCGAAACCCGAATTTCCAGCTACCTCAATCCAACCAACGAACATATATACATACACAACACACACACACATGTGGCAAAACGAAATCCGAGGTGGGAAAGACAAACGCGCTTGTAGCCGAGTTTTCCTATTGTCCTGATGGCCGATACATCCGCAACAATGCAGAGGACGACGACGCGGCGCTAATTCCGCGGCGTCGCCGAGAAACGTGCCAAACTCGTGCTGGGAGAGAGATAGTTCGCAAGCGGGAAGGGGAACGACAACGGTAGCAAGGAAATTTATGCGCAGCCGGAAGTGGGTTGCGAGGTATGGGGAAGGCTTGAATTTCGGCGGTGCTCGGTGTGAGATTTTGGTGGTAAAGGGAAGGAAAGGGAGTTGTGGATTGGTAAGTTGGGTTAAAAAGTCGATTGAGGATTGGGAAGTTTCACAAAAAAAGAGTACGAATGTGACGTGGAAAGCAACTTTCTTAATTACTTGTACGGTTATAGGTTCAATTTGAGTCAAGTAAATACACTTTTACCCAAATAATTTTGTGTTTGATTTTTCTTTCTGAATATATATTTACAATTTATATCGAAAGTAAAATAAAAACTTTCTACTGTTGTTGGCTGTTATATTAATATTTTACAGTTTTAATATTCTCAACTTTAATCGTCTAAGTATTAATAAATAATGAGTTTCATTATTCTGATGGTTCTACATAATTTAAATGCACATATGAATCTGAATTATTGATAATTCAGTTTTATGAAATATGAATCTACGAAAATACTTTTACCGTTCATTAAAGCATCGATGTTACATGGAATAAAAGTAGAAATTTTACTACTGGAATGTCACTTTAAAATTTCTCTTATTATAATTACAATTACGAACTGGATTCACTATCCAGTAAGGATATATTTAATTATGCATATAAAATATTTAGAATTAGACATAAACCTTGGAAATTACCACAATTACAAATAAGCTTTTGCCAAAAATCACCACACTTAACATCCAGCTACCAATTAAATCAATAATTTCACATCCCATAAATCTTTCGCACTGAAAATTTACAACAACTACGCATACAAAACCCAACCATTTTTCATCACTCACATCATAACCACCACTACCATAATCTATACCCACCACTACCCATTCACCAAAACCCCACTAAGGTGTCCTCGCAAATCATCGTACACGCGCAAGACAATACGAATCCGACTATACCACGTATAAACAGCCAAGCATTCCGCATTGCTTTCAAAAGGGCGTATAAGCGCGAGAAACAAAGACGCGTGCCGAATAGTCGGAGTGGAATGTATGCTGGCTGCTGCTGCTACTGCTGCTGTGAGAGTGAGTTTGGAGCTGAGCCAAGGCGAGTTCCGATGTCGATGCCGAGGTTCCAGATGGTCTGTGTCCAGATAAAATGCGTGCGGATATGTTGCTTTTAGCTGGAAGTATGGATTGGTAATGGTATGGATATTTACGATTTGTGGGGTAGTTGTTGAGCTGCAAAAGTGCTTGGTAATAAAAGTGTTGGTCATTTCGGTATTTTTAACGTATCAACTTACAGAAGTTTATTATAATTTTATTTATAGCAACGGAAAAGTAATGCTTCTAAAATGTTATATTAAACCATTCTGATCTTGAGGATAGATTCAGTAGAGAGCCCAAAAACACAATATTAAAAATACCAATTTTCCTCAAATACAAGCAATTTCTCTGATCTCATAGTGTCAGTATGCTATCGTTGCTCTTTTTATCTATCTCTGTGTCTCTCTCGCCTGCCGATACCGTAACCTGCCAACGGATATAACCTCGCTATCGCTCGCTCGCGAGAGAAGACACAATGCCCGATAATTATCACGCTCGCGCTCCCAACGAGTTGCGCGCTCTTCCCTTCGATTTAATGAATACATTAGGGAATTTCACTCTCCCGCGAGGATTCAAGTGTCTGTTTGCTAGCAGCAGCAGCCGCCGCCGCCTCTCGCGATCGATTAATTACAGTGCGCAGAGAGAGCGAGAGAGAGAGAAGCCTTTGACGAATTTCTCGCAACTTGTCGCTGTCTTTCCTCCTCCCGTCTTGCGTCTCTCTGCTGCTGCTGCTGCTGCTACTGGCGCGCTTAATTAATCGCTAGCTCGAAGCCGTTTCTATTTGTCTGAGGGAAACGAAGAAGGGGGAAAAAATGCAATTTACTTCGGTGGTGGGACAAAGTGCTGGCACACGACTTTCTCTGGGTATAATGCTATGCTTAATTTTGTTGGATGTGCAAATTTGTGGGGTAGGCTGGGGGATGGGCATTGAAGAAATTATTTTTTTTGTTAGTATAATTGTTGTGACGGAATTATTGGATTAACAGTGTAAGGTTTGACTATGAGTAAAAGTGGGATCAAAATAAGTAAAATTACTGTATGATTTTTAAACGAATAATTTGATAGTGAAGACATAGATTAGTTAATGAGTTTTTTTTTATTTTTGATGCCTCTTTTAATGTATTTCTATGAAAATTGTGATTTTATTAATGATCATAATTTCGTAAATCAACATATAAAAAATTTAAATTTCTGTCCAAATGATTATTTATATGGAAAATTAATTTCAACATTACCAATTTCCAATCCAGCGAATCCAAGTTAATATTAAATTATCAATAATTCATACACATTCGTATAAATTTCATATAAATTCTTACTAAAAATGAAAATGTAAGCACTGCAACCACATCCATCGACATAAACTCATAAATACACACCCATATCCACGAATAGTACAGTACATCGATTGAACAATTTCAAAATACAAAAATCATTCCCAACGTAAAAATAAAAACGAACGATCAAAATCCATCCAGATGTAACAAAGCAAACACACGTTTCCTCTCTCAACGCAAAACGTTTTCTCTCTTTCTCTCTCTCTCTCCCTCTTTTCAAAAAACCTTTTTCTCCCTCGCGCTCTCTAACACCCCACTCGCGGCGTATCATTTTCCGCGCTGAATTGGCCACTTCTCGCTCGTTTTCTCGCGCGCGTTTGTGCAAACATCGTCGGGTCATTATACTCTTTCTCTCTCCTCCCTTCTAAATTACACACTAGCTTCTTCTCTTCTTCTCCCCTTCTGCTCTGTTCGTTTTCTTTTTTTTTTCTCCGCGAGAGATTGACTAATGGCGCGAGCACGCGGCCCATTAAATTCGACTCCGAAGGGGCGGGACGTGTGCGCATCACGCACACATCGAACCGTTTCAATGTTTCCGGATTTCGCGACGCAACTGCTCGTGCGAGTGTTTTATATATATACGTATACGGTGAGACGAGATTGGATCCGAGAGAGAGAAAGATAGAGAGAGAGTCTTTTGTTCGCTCACTGCCATTTTTACGAGGAAATATGGCCGAGGGGATCGGGCGTGCGAGTGAAAAATCGACCGTTTCGGGAGAAGAGAGAGAGAGAGAGAGAAGAGAGAGCTCTTAAGAGGATGCCTGCGCAAAAAGTTACGGCTGAGTGAGAGAGAAAGAGCGCGCGAGATCGTATAAGGAACTGCACTTAAGTGTGCGGAGGAATTCTTTTTTTCGCGAACTGGAGAATCTGTTTTTAATTAGAAAATTATCGTGTGCCAAGTTTATTGAATACGATTAAAGTTTATATGAAATTCATTTATAATTCATTTTGGATTCTCATAAAGGTTTTTTTAATTTTTTTTATTCATAATTATTATATGTGAATAATTATAGAGGAATGATAAAAAAATAAGATATGAAAATTTAAAAAAAGATCTTTTGAAGGATTATGATACCAGATTTTTTCGTTTATTGCATCATTTTGAATATACGAAGGATCGGGAAAATGATTGTTTTGATTGGGTCATTGTACACTGGAAAACAAAAAATACAACTTCTAACATGAATAAGGAAATGAAAATCGTCTAATTTTTGTGAAAGATATCTGAAAACGACATGGCATTTATTCTCATGAAACTAAATTTAACACCTTAGGTTATGAATAATAGCAAATAGAATCATTAAAGATAATATTATTTTTTCATAATATTATGACTGGAGAAATTTTAACGAGAATTCAAAAGGTTTCTTGTGAAAGTACTAAATTTCGCAACGACCCAACTGAAGAAAATTCGTAAATTTATTAAACTTTACAGTACCGACTGGCATAATCTTATTTCGCGTATAACAGATAACTGTGTTTCTATCTACTCAAGACTCGTGTAATCTACAACACCACATGTAGCGGACAATACGCGAACTAACTGTTCATACACACACCATCTAATGAATCATCTTTCTCAAACTTTAACACGTGCAAAATAAGGTGAGTACATTCGCTTAATTTTTACGTACTTTATAAAAAAAAAAATTCTATTACACCATTTACTACTGGGGAAACTCATTTTTCTTAGCCCATTATAGTCTTAAATGGCAGTGTAACAAAGACCCCAAAAGCCATACTTTTAAAATACTGCAAAATCGAGAAAAGCCGTAAGAACACGGAAAGAGGAAGCGATCAAATGACTCCTTAGCCTCGTGACTCTTTTCTCTTTCTCTCGCTTGCTCGAACTTCCTCTCCCTCCCAATTATTTCTCCCTACCATTCCCTCTTCCCCCTTTACAATACCGTACGCCCGCCCCCGATTAATTAGCCGCTCTTAAAAACTCCCCCCCTCTCTCTCTCTCTCTTTCTCAGCCTTTTTCCGCGTCTATCTGCATACACACATATGCACACAGATATAGCTAAGCTCTTACGGAAGTCCCATTGAAGCAACTGTCAGCGGGCGTCGGTGAATGGGCCCATTGATCGTAAATATAAAATATTACACGCATCATTATGGCGCGAAATTTTAAACGCCGCGACGATTTCATTGTAAGAAAGTACATGCGCATATGTGTGTGTGTATATATATGTATCGGTTTCTCTAATGAGAGAGAGAGAGAAAGAGAGGAGGCGGCGAGAACCGATGAAAGCCGAGTTTCTTTGTTTCCTGGCGAGCTCTCGTAGTACTTGTTTTTTAATAAGGTAATGTCTGTGTGCGTATGTATGTGCGCGCGCGAATGGAGTTTGTAAAGGTGGCGCGAGGTAGGGAGTCCCTTTTTAAGCGCGAAGAATGTCCGATGGGCGAGAGCAATGGCGAAGGGTTTGCCTCCTCGTTATTACTATGGTATGAGCAGGAAGTACGCCGCCAGAGAAAGAGAGAGGGATGTGAAAGAAAATATTTTTACGACTGAGATTATGTATTGAGAATTTTTTTTTAGGTGGAAGGGACTTGATTACTAATCTCGTCATGGTTATTGGAAAAATTCTTTGATAAAAATAATAGTAGGTAGGGTCGAGTGGGTATATTCGTGTGTGAAAAATGCTAATTGCAAGCGGTTTGTACGGTATTAGCAAGTGTTGAGTAAATAACGGTTGAAGTGATCGAGGTGTGAAAGTGTAGTTTTGTAATATAAATTGACTTTTAATTTTTATTACAGATTACAATGATATGTAGTCAGTAAATATATGAAATGCTAGGATGATGATGAGGTCCCTACTAATTGATGTTGAATTAAAACCTAACTTGTAGGACAAAGATGATATAGATCCGCTGCGATCACTTCCGACACAAAGAAAAACGTTCACCCTAAAGCCTCCTGAACGCATCGCATCTCGACAAACCTAAGTAACAGAATCCGAATTTAATCGTTCATCCTAAACATCAAACTCACTAAAAATCATCAATTATTTAACCCACTTCACGAACCCCAACATCTTCTTCAACCCCGTCAATTCTATTCATCCGCGAGTCAAATTTATCAACGGCCTCTAAAAATAAAAAATCCATAACCCGCTTTCGCCGAGAAGAAATTCGATTTCTGCGCGTCAGGTTATTTCGTTATGCTCGAACGTAGAGACGAGTATCGCTTCCCCCGGATCAAATTGCGCGCGCTTACGCCGTAGTCGCGTTCGTCGCTACGACTATATATACATACGCCGTATGAGGGAGAATACATTCCGGTTCGAAAGAATTTGTGAACGGGTGTAGCGTCGTTTGTTTAGAGGCTGTAGGTATATGGAGGTGTAATTGTAGTCATTATGGATTTGAATAACTTCGAGATCGTAAAATTATTGTTAAGATACGATTAGTATGGACTTATGGTTGACAAGCAATGTGATAAATAGTTTGATTGAAAAAGTATATTAAACTGAATCATATTGAGGAAAACAAGAATAGAAATAATATTTTTTAAACGCAGATCCAAACATGAAGGTGTCAATGTGATAAAAGTAATATTATAATTTTAAGTTACAAGAACCTATATTGAATTGTGAACTGGATATTTTAGTTGCAGGTTAAATCTACATTTAACAAGCTTTACTGTTAAAACTTTTTTTAAGGATGGAACAATTGAATTTACTGAGTAAATTGAATATTCGAAAAATAACTTCAGATTGATAAAGAATATTCGAAGATATTTTAAAATTCCAAAAACTAAATTTATAGTTCAAAAATGGAATAAACTCGATCTTGCACGTCACCCTTCATATATATAACACGGGATCTTCGATATCTTAAAATACCAAACTCCAGAATATCGACTCATACACATCCCCCATGAAAAAATTTCCAATACAGCGTAAAATATTCTCAAACCTCTCCTACGGTCCAAAATTGCTCTCCCCTATCCAGCTTTACACCGATATTACAATCCTTATTTACAGTACACACACGCACCGCGTCGACCTCTCCATTATCATCGGCACAATGCAGCCCCGAAAACCCATGTCCCACGTAATCTCCTGCGAACAAAAGGCCACGTCGTGCAAGGATAAACTATAAAGACATACACACACACATATATAAAGTCGATCGAAAGCGTATGGATGAAGGATGAGCTTTTTATTTCTAAGCATAGGATGCGCGGATATACAGGTTGGAAAGTCGCCTGATGGATGAACGAACGAGCGGCGATTCAGAGCGACGGGAAATTACCCGGACGTCTTCATGTGAACGCTAAGGTGGGATTAGCGCCGAGAGGATGGCTTCATTTTCGAGATCGAAGATTGAGGATGCGTTGATGTGAGGCTGAAAAAGTGATGAGGTGTCGTAATACTCAATGGTTTTCGGATTCTGGTGCGAATTTTAAATTTTAGTGGGAGAAAAAAGCGTGAAAATTTGTTGAGAATCATGATTCGGTAAGAGATTTTTTCTAAATTGGAATTAGTAATATATATACTTTTCTTAGTAATTTAGATTTGGGAGGAAAAATTTTGTGAAATATGTGTAGTGCTGATGTGGTTATAACACAAACTTTGAATACCCTTCGAATTATACACACATCTAAAGATGTTTCTATTAGGACTAAAAATACTAAATAATAAAAAACGTTTTACGATTTTCAAAAATTGCAACATATCCTAATAATGATGCATTAGTTTTTAATGCCACAACATCTTCACATTTTTTGAAATATAAAAATTTCCAACACTCATAAAACCTCATTCCTAAATTTATTCATAACTTAGATTCCATAAAATTAAAAATTAGGGTCACAAATGTAAAGGAGACACAAAAACTTTACACTTTGAACTTTCCAAGAGAAAAGTACACGTGGTATAACCCCTTCCAAGAAACTTTTCTCGCACCATCAGCTTTCACTTTTCGCAAGAACCTAGTGGAAAAAAACACATAGCAACGAAATCCTCGAACGTAAGGGTCGCAGTGCTGCTGCGAACGACTCGAAGCTGGCGAAACAAAAAGCAAGTCGAACGAACGTGGCGTCGGTGACTCTCACACTCGAGCCGAGAGGAAGGGGGGAAAGACTCGCGGAGCCAATAATCCGCGGAGACCGGACTCTCAGGGAGAGGTCAATCCGACAAGAATGGAGCGAAATAAAGAGGAAGAGAGAGAGAGAAAGAGACAGAGAGAGGAAAGTATCCGGAGGCAGCAAGCTCGCAAGAAGATAATGGAGGGCCGTTCGAGCGTGTATCTCTCCTCGCATGCGCGCTCGCTCGCGAGAATCGACAGAATGAAGAGTCGACTCATTGTCCGGGGTGATTCGAGCGGGAGGAGAAGGAGGAGGAGGAGGATTTAGCCGAACGCGGAAGCGCCTTACGGCGGAAGAGAAAGAGGAGGAGAGTTGAAGAGAGTGGGGTTGGGTTTGGGGAGCAAAAGAGAGAGAAAGACAGAGCTTCATAAGTGGATTGTGAAGCTCCCGTGACTTTTTTGTTTTTGGGTTCAACTGCGTTATGAAGGGTTGGCTGGTTCTTTTGGATTTTGCATCGGTGAAAAAGGATGCAAAAAAAAATCAAAAGGTGATTTTTCGCGATATTTTGATGGTGTACGTTCGTTATCTTGTTTGGCTTTCGAAACCCAAATATTGGTACTTTTTATCAAAAAAGCAGTCTGGAATTAATATTCAATTGAGTTTTTTTCGTGATTTAATGAAATTGTATTATTGGGTATAATTTAAGTATTTACGATGATTGAATGTAAATATTTTGATATTTATGGTAGTTAATTCATTATTACGATATTGTTTATTTAGATTCTTATTTGTTTACTATTATTACAAAATACAGATTATCGGTTCTAAAACTAAATCCAAAGTTGGCTTAGAAATGCATCATACTAGATACCCTAAGTTTACATAACGTAAAAATCTTTGAAAATCTCCACCCACTACTCACAACTAACTAAAACCCAGTTGACCATCAAAAAACCATACCAAAGTTTCAAAACAATCGCAAACCCTTCCTACCCCAATTCTCCGTGTACTACTCCCAAACCGCGCATCAGTTGTCGTGGCAAAGAATTGAGCTCGCGATCGCGCGACCTGCTATCGACCGTGTGGCAAAAAGTATCTCGCGACTTTCCGGCGCACATATAGCATCGTTCTCTGTGTAACAGTAGCAACAGTAGCGGAGAAAAAGAAGAAGAACACTCGTGACACATTTCAAGAAGTCTCGTCGTCGTCGTCGCTCTCGCGCGGTTTGCGCTACATTTTTCCAGACACAGCAGCGGCGAACTGCACGCAGGTACTGTTAAGCGAGCAAACGAGTAAAAAGCCGAACTTCTTCATTTCCAGGTGTTTTTTATTCCGCGTCTGCTCGGCGAGTCGACGTGTACTGTTAACGAGTAGTTACGTGGCGGGTTAACAAAGGTGACGCCTGTGGTGTTAGGTGCTCGGTTAGATTAGTAGTTTTTGAAGCGATTTAAAGAAAGTTTCGTAAGAAATATAGTCTATTTGAAATTTGTATTTACAAATGAACATTTAATAGCTTAATTAATAATAGTACACTGAGAGAAGGATTTATTTATAGTTAATATATTTAGTAACAGTTAATACTAAAATTATTGATTTTGAGTAAATAAGGAAATTATAATCTGATAACATTCACATTTGACTGAAATTCCAAAATATTACTATTAATAATGCGCATATTAATACTTAATATGCGTAGTTAATAAGAGTTCACAAAGAGTAAATGTAAATAAATTTTTCTGTATATTTTTAATATATCTTCTTATTAACTGTAAACAAATTCTTCTCTCAGTGTAAGATACTTTACAAATTAATCATATATCTACACAGCAGGATGAGGAAGAAGTGTGGAAACCGCTAGAACTTTCGAAGAATTAATTATAAAAGTAAATAATCAAGGTCAGGTTTTAAGGAAGATGAGGCTCAGGGTCAAATTCAAGGTCACCATTGAATTCCTTATTGAAAATTAGCTAAGACTTTTTATCTATCATCACCTATATATTTTATCACTAATATTTCCACGGGTTTCCATGCTTTCTTTCCACCTTGTATATAAACTAGCTCAATTTTATAAAAAATTCCAAATGATAAAAATTTTGTGCTTCTTACACAATCAACCAATCGCCGATAATTTTTACCGTAATCTGCCTTTCAACTAATTTTCCCTTCGCGAGAAAACCAGGAATAACCTTCGCGTCCTAACCAAATCCTCAAACAGCCGAAAAAATCTCCAGGTTTCCGCAACAAGAGAAAGAAACGCGAAATCGAATTAGACCGACGGAAAGTAGGGGGAGGCGAATTCCGGGATATAATTTCCGGGCGCGTGGCAGCGGCACAGAGCGAAAGAAGAAGGGAGGCACAGGCACGCGCGGTTGTACGGATTTGATCGACGTCTCGTTAATTATATGAGCCCGGGGAACGAGGAACGTAACGGTGCCCGTAGCACAGCGAATTATTATTATTATTTATGGCGCACACGCGCGCTCGCAATGCCGGCTAACGTCGCCCCCGCGAATTTGTCTTGTATCAATGCTTGATGGAGAAAAATGGTGAAAAGGTTGCTTGGTGAATAATTTCTTTTTAATTTAAGTGAATTGCTTTTTATCAATGTTGTAGTTGTTACTGGGATAATGGATTACATTCGTAACTCAGGTGATGGATAGTTCCATTGAGGATGATAAAATATTAAAAAAGAAGCTGTTTAGCGAATATTCACTTACTGAAGCAAAGATATAAATGTTTCATTTAATGTATTTTTATTCAATTCACAACAAGAAATAATCCTATAAGCTATGTATAAACCAAATAAAGACAACCAGCAACTGCATGCAAAACTGTCTTGTTGCAACCGAAAAGGTGACGGAAAAAGTTACAGTATCCAATCAGTCATGGCACGGTACAACGCAATCCTCTATAACTGTAAACCGACACCCCTATTCTTGAAAACCAAACCCAATACGAAGCCGTGGAGCACACGGAAGAACCCAGCCCACCGACCTGTAATTCTTTCATTACCCAGCTAGATACTCGTATCGCTGTATATCGTATCACCGCCTGTACACACCATACATACACACACATATATACATATACTCAACCGAGGCAAACTTTACTTCCTCTCTCTCTCTTGGCCTCCCCCTATTCCCAAGCGTCGCTTGGGGCGACGACGACGACGACAATGCGTGTGCATGCGCGCATCCCGCAGGAAGTCCGGTGTTGTGCGCCGCGTTAAATCGATTGGCATGCCGAGTACAAGAGGGGGGGGGGAGTAAAGAGAGGTATTAGATCGGTGGGGTAATATTTGCTAGCTAGAGAGGAAGGTGGAATCTTTTTGAAGAGATCAAAATGCGGTAAGAATTTTGGTTTTGAGTATATGGGTAAATGTGTGCGTTGAGATTTTAAACAAATAAATTTACGGTTTATAAAAATGGCATGTGTATGGGGTGCATAAGTTCTTCGATAATATGCGCCTTTTCAGGTAGGTACATAGTGCAGGTTTTTAAACGACTAACAAGTATTGACTAATTTTGATAGAACGCATATATATTTACTCTGTTTTATTTGATTCTAATTTAAAAATATATAAAAAGAAAGAATTACAAGTTAAAATGAGAATAATAGTACCTAGCATCTACAATAAAACGAAAATGTTGTCGTATGTGAAACCGAAATTTAAAAAAACCATTTACCATTTGACTTTTTGCCGCATGTATCTAACACCATTCGACATCCTTTCGCCATAATTCACGACACTCCCTCAATTTTATAGTCGACCGATTTTCCAAAGCGTTTCTAACAGTAACAATAAACCCCCGGTACACACCGCCGTCGTCCGGGGAATGTCAATTCAAATTTCCGCTCGACCGACGGCGCAAGAAACGCGCAGAGTAAGAGAGAGAGAGAGAGTCGTGAGGCAAAGTAGCAGCAGCAGTAGCGCTTCCTCCTGACCTCGTAAAGCTCTCCCTAAACAGTTATAGTTTTCGGAAGCGGTAGCACCAATCCAGAAACTAGATCAAAGGAACGCAGCAGTAGCAGCAGTAGCAGGATCATGAGTAACGTAGAAGAAAGAGACTTAATTTCCTCTGGTAAGGATCAGCGGTTCGCATCAAAGAATGGCGGCCTAGCCTCGAACGACGACGACAACGACGACGACGACTGCTTTATTAAAGCCGCGCCTCGCTGGCACAGGACCGTTAATTATTTTACCGGTGTAGTACCGCAGCAGCAACAGCAGCAGCAGCGTCGTCGTTATCCCGAGAGGAGTAACAACGCGAGAGCATGAGCCAGGCAGCAGCCTCCGGGCCTGTGATTGAATGGAATCTCTCTCTCTCTCTTCTGCAAGGATAGCACGCTAATAAGGGCATTATCATAGAGAAGGCCCCGAGGCCGAACTGGAGCGGTGATTGGGCAGTCGTCGAGAGAGAGCAGAGCAGAGACGCTTATTAGCGCTCGAGCGAGGGATCGTACATCAGGTGGATCCGCCAGGCTCATTCAAATTTCATAGATTACGCGTAGAAGATTTTAGAGAGCGCGAGAGCATTCAATGCTGGTATATGTGTAGCGTCTTTTCTTTCTTTTTTCTAGTAGGAGGATCGACAGCTTTCGATTGTTTCAAACGTGCTTCCTTGTGCGGAGGTTGGTTCTTTGTGTTGGTACTGCTGCTGCTTCTGCTTCGTTATTATCGCGTGCGTGATTGTTTTTGCGAATGAGAGGTTGCCGTGGTATGTATGAGCGAAGGAGAGTTGTAATCTTGGGAATTCCGTAGGCGAAGGGGGTTTATTGATAAAACGTAGTGTGTGGTGTGTGTGTATGTGTGCATATCGGAAGTGGACGTTATAACGTTTTGTGACTGTGGTATTAAAGATTAGTCTAGTGATTTTTCAAACTCGCTCGGTCGTTTCGAAGGTATGGTAATGGCATATAATGTCAGGAGGGATTTACATGTGTTTAGTACTTTTTTTTTGTTCTTAAAGATGATCATTTGCGAGGTCTCTTTTTTTGAAGCACATTTTTCCAGAGCCATTTTTCAGAAACCAATTTTTTTAACTTCAAAAGAAAAAGATATTATGAACTTTTCTATAAAGCGTTTCCAGAAAAACGAATTTAAAAAATAAACATTTTTAAACACGATTTACGAAGAAAACTTCAAAAAGGCAGTTTCCAAAAAGCAACGCTTTGGTAAATAATTTAAATAAACATTTAAATATTTTTTTCTTAAAATCGTAGTATTTCAAGTTAGTATCCAAATGCAAGATATAAAAAAATAAATAAATATGTATGTAAATACTGGTAAAAATTATTGTAAAAATATGAATTATCACCGTATACACTTTTTTAACGTATTATACTTATTTCCCAAACACATATATTCACAATCGCATTCCAAGAAAATAGCAGTAATAGAATCGTCTACACCTTGACATCCCATTATAAATTACGTCTCAGCCGTGTGACCCGGTAAGATCTACCGGATAACCCAGCGATGACACGACACCTTCGCCACAGTACTCGAACACCCCGAGAATCTGATAACGAGACGGAAAATTCGGCCCGACACGTCCATTCATCTTCATTCGTCCTCTGGCAACCCGTCAAATCCATCTCCAATCGATAGCTCATCTCTCTCTCTCTCTCTCTCTCTCTCTCTCGTATACCGCTACGATAATAATTCGTCGTCGTATCTTGCGTTCCACAACCACCGACCATAAAGTACCGACAATTAACCTGCATGGAAGATCCAGAAACGGTAATAAGCCCTGCGCGCACTACGGATTATCGAATGCACACACAGACACACACACACCGACATACAGTTGCAAGTATAAATACATCCTAGCAGAAAGGGGAAGTTCCCCCCTATCCACCGGGCGTTTCGACTAATGAATATGCATGGCCATATTTTCGCGCGGTTACGACTGCTTTACGTGGGAGAAGCGCCTAATCCTCGTGGATCTCACTGGAGGCGACCCAGAAAGAGAGTCCGATTGGCCTCTCCTCTCTCCACCTCTTCTTATTCTTCTTCTTCTACAGCTCCACGCCACAGGTTACTTTATAGTCCTCTATTCTTCTGTTCTTTATTGCACGCTAGCTGTGAGAAAGCTAGGGATGGAACTCGGCCGGATATATATCTGGAGGGAAACAATCGATGAGGGATACATACATATAAGCCTCAAGGAGGTTAATACATATGTGGAGAAGGAGGAGGAGGAATGATATGCCGCCTTAGGATCCTTGATTTTCCCGTCTTATCTCGCTACCTGGATATACACTGTTTGTTGTGTATATGAATCCTAAACATGCGTGCGCTGTTTCTTGGGTGGTTTTCGCGCTGAAGATGGGAGATTAGCGAAGAGGCCGGAATTGAAGATATGCTGGGAGATTTCTGCTTTTGTGATCTGCTAATAGAATGATACAGGTAGCTTATGGGTATACAGAGGTTTTAGCTTTGTAATACAAATATCTTCGTATAAAGTGAGGATAACATATTAGACGATCATATAAGAATATAAAAAGCATGATACTTTTCTAATATGAGCATTCATCTACATACGTATATCTTGCAAAAATATAATAAATATACCCTTTGTCATTCTATTTTCAGCTTTTGTCTAATAAAGTATGTATCAACTGAAATATAAATAATAAAACTGGAACTAGATCGTATTTTATGTTTAAAAATACTGATTTCACAGTGTTTTCAACAATTACCCATAAAATTTCAGCCATAAAGCACGAATCCATAAAAATTCACACTTTCTTACAACTCTCTTGTTCGCTTCCTAACCCCCCATAGGTCCTCTCTCTCCCTCTCTCTCGCTCGTTCTCCTCCTTCCCTATTTGCCAGAGACGCTCGACCATTCGAGATCCTCCGCATCCCTAGAGGATCCGCCAGAACGCGTTGATTCAAGATTTTCCAGGAGCCGTTGCCTCCCGGGGATACGACACCCGGATGCGTCTCTTTCTCTCCATCTCGCGCGCGTCTTCGAATTTTCAACGGCACGGCGCGGATAAATGTTTGCTGGCGTTGTGTGCTTAGGGGTATTAGAATTGAATTTAAAAGATAGGACGCGACGACCGTAGTGTTGATGCTGTGCGAGAAAAGAAGCGCGAAAAGTGATGATTTTGTGGAGGATAGAAGAGTTTTTAAAGTTTAAGGAGAAATTGGAAATTTGTGGAGACGAAGCGAAGCGAAATTTTTTGAAAGAATAAATGTTTAGAAGTTGCGTTGTCAGTAGTAGGTTTTAGAATGGTTTCAATTTTGTGAAATAAACTGGTCGCCAATTATTTCTTAAATAATTGTGACACTAGAGTAACAAACTTGAATACTATTGTTGGTGACAGTACTATTTTTAGTAATGTATAAACTTCAGAGTGTTTCAATCAAAATTCAAATGCAAACTAGTATTAATGTAGGATTCAAAGTCAGAAACATTTGCTATTTTGTGCACGATAATTAAATAATCTTATAATAGGTTCATTGAGATCCTATATTGTTATACCGGTAGCAGAAAACTAAATGAACGATTTGATGCACAGATTAACTTTTGTACTCGGGTTACCACGGGAGCGACATTTCGAGTCACGAAAATCAAAACTAATGAAATTCTACGGTACACGCAAGATTATCTAGCGGAATGTAGAGATTGCCAATGTGGAAATTATACATCGAAATACCAGGGATTCATTGAATTTGCGGGTGTAAGTAAATTGTTCCGCTTCCCGTTCCACTCAACGCAAACACGAGTACGAGAGCATTGAATAAGAGGAAGAGGAAGGGGAGGACAGAGAATAAATTTGAAAGAATAAAGCTAACAAAGGAATAAAAATGAAAGGTAAGTAAATCAGGCAAACTGACGATGAAAAAGTTGCAAAAAATAGCGCAACGATAAAGTGATAAGTATAATGCGGAAGAACAAGGAAGAACAAAAAATCACGCCTGCAGACGCGGAAAAGGAATAAAGGTATTATAGTATACATAGTAAAGCGTAGGTACGAAACACACACATACTCACACAGAGTATTGAAGAACTCTCGCAAGCGATTGTGCGAAGAACAATGAAATAAGCGGAGAAATGAATAGGAAGCAATACACGCCGGCGCTGAGGAGAAAAATTAAAAACAGCGAATACGACATCAAAGCAAAAGGCTCTCTCTCCTGCTCTCTCGACAAAGACATGCCGCGTTAAAATAAGAATAAAGCCGCTGGCAGGAGGGGAAGAATAAAACGAGATGCCGTGTGCAAGGGGACAAAGGAGTGCGTGAGCGCGCGGAAACTGCGGTGCGAGCAAAGCAAGTGTTGAGCCGAAAAAAGAGCGAAGATTCGGCGGCGCCTCTTCGGTATTGAGTTGGTGCATTCGTTGGGTTGGAATATTGCGGTTGCGTGGCGATTACAAGTGTTAGGAGATGAGAAGAGTAGAGGTTGCCAAAAGGAATTGATGAATGTTAGAGATACTATGTGGACGTGTTTTGGGAGTCGAATCTGGACTGAGAGATAAATAGGATTGATTAGTCCATTAAGTATTAGTGAAATCCTGTAGGGAGTTAGTTGAGCTGTCTGGGAAATATTTGTTTGGCTAGTGTAGTATTACGTCAGCAGCTTTGCTCCACTGTGATTTAAACGGCAAAAGCTGTGTTTCGAATGCGCTTCTCATCTGCTACAGTATAAATTTCGCCTGTTTGGAGTGGAAGATGTAGTTATTCATATTACATAATTTTCTATATTTTCAGTAAATAAGTCTGTGTGTTAAATATACTTCGTGGAGTTTATCACAATAAAAATGAAAATAATTTGAGTTTCGAAAGCATGTGAATGTCATTGTTACTCTAAAATTTTAAAGAGATCTATAAAATAAAATGTGTACAATTAATTTTCTAATGTATTTTGACCCTTGAAAAGCAAATGTGATCTCAGTTCTGGCACTGCCCGTCAGCATTTTAAGATTTCGTGTGTTTATATTAAGGTTCAGAATTTTTTTTTAATTATTTAAATTAGTTTTATGAAAAAGTACTAGTTATCTGCAATAGCATCCTTTTTAAATCATATAAATGAAATTTTCCCTCAATATTCAATAAAACTGGTAATTATACGAAACAACACTTTCCTTGATTGGGGTATAATGACGTAAAATTTTGATTTCATATTTCTGGCGCTGCTGACAAATTGTACAAGATAATTTAAATCAAATGATTTAAATAATATCAATGAAAATTTCGCCAGCTACAGCACCAACCTACAAACATTATCTATTTCTAACCCTCTATTTCACAGTACACCGTCAATTTTCTTCCCTACGCGTAAAAAGCCAAGCTACAGCCTTAAAATTCTGATACCCGCGTGCAACCACCACATTCCTTCTAAAAGCTCCAGCTTTTATACATCCCACTTCAGCACCGAGACAAAGGAAGAAACGAAAGGCTGTCGCACACGCGCTAGCAGCATCAAAGACGAGAGTCTCCCGCGAGGAAAAGCAGCAGCAGCAGCAGCGAATCTCTCATCGTCGTCGTCGTCGGCGGCAGCCTGCCAGACTCTCTCTCTCTCTCTCTCTCTCTCTCTCTCTCTCGTCTAGACTAATTACCTACATACCACCGGTGAGACGTGCCTCCTCTCTCTCTCGCTCGCTCGCTCACTCTTCGCGCAATAATTCCCCCCAGGGTCTGAAGAGGGATTAGGGTCATAATCGTTGCGGAGAAGAGCACGCTTGTGTATGTGTGTATGTGTGTATAGCTATGTAGTGCAAAGATTCGCGGCGTGCGAGCGATGCACAGGATTAGCGAGATCGAACGCGAGGTTTCGCGTGCTGCTGCGCGGAGTTTGTGAGTGTGTAAAGTGTTTTTTTTTATCAGAGTTTGAGGGAGAGTGGTTTATGGCTGGCAGGGTAAGCTGATTATTGCCGACAGCGTGGTGAACAAGATTGTACGTGCTTTGGATGATGTGTGACTGGGTTGATTAACATAAATTGATGCTTATGGTTTTTGAGAGAGAGAGAGAGAACGTGGATTTTAATCGATGTTTTAAACGTTTACAAGTGTTACTTTGTGCTTTTATGGAATAGATTTGTAATTGTGTAATTTTTCATAGTTGAATTTGTATTGATATTGCACTGCAGACAATATTAAACGTATCTAAAGACTAATAAAAATGTAACTTAACTAACGCATAGCAAACGAATTTGTGCGTCAGCTGCAGTTTTATACAGATCAAATTTTGGTTTATATCTTGAAATTTATATTACAATATTATTTCAAATTTGACCACATTATGTAACATAATTGTTGTATAAATACCAGCTACATATTTTATCTGTAAAAAAAAATAAACCTAACTGACGTAATAAAAAATTCTAGCTTGAAATGATACATCAATAAAGTTTTACAGTTAAAATTACATACTAAATGTAATATAATATAGTAAACGTAGAACAAAATTATATTCTTATAAAAATTACTACCATTTATAATGAAAATGTATTTGTAACAAATTTTAAAGAATAAGTTGATTTTTAATTAAAAAAAAAGGTAAATTGTACAATCATACTGCTTTGTAATCACCAATTTTACAGTTAAAAAGATTCCGTTTCAGTAAATGCAACCTTTCATTTAGTTAAAGTATAGCTTTACGTTTATCTCTAAAGCCCGCATATAATTAAAAACTTTATCACCACCAGTTTTGTTCCCTTATTTTATTTCGATAAGTTAATTTTATTCTTAAACAACTATTTATTTACTCAATACAAACCGACACACTGCAACAATTACAACAAAATGAATAAATAATAGTTAAATTACGATATCCACTTGAGTTGCACGGCCAATTAAGATTATCACCCGGCTAAAAAGTTCTTTCGCCTCATTACGCGACATCAGCAAGTTTCTACCTCTCTCTCTATATATTCTTTTGTCAGCAATCGAAAAAGCAAGTAAAAGTCGACACCCCTAAACAACTCCAGCCCGACAAACTACTCGGGCAACAAATTACTCAACGACGGCAGCTGCTGCAGTAGCACGCACTAGTCGCTCTCTTCCCCTATACTACACGCCTGCGATTCAATTACAAACGCTCGCCCGTCCGCAGCGGAACCGGCTTTTATCAGCAATTTCCTCGCTAATTTATCAGCAGCCAGTCTCTCTCTCTCTCTCACACTCACTTGTACCACGACAACGACGACGACATTCCGCACGAAATTCCGCGATTTTAATTCCTCCAATTTGCCCAGACCAGTCGGCGCGCGTAACTCATATGGACGAGTAAGCGAGAAAGAGAGAGAGGTTGAGATTTAAACAGGGACGCGTGCGCGTGAACGAGCGAGACGAAGGCCTTTTTGTCGCTACCGGTTTGCAAGCAACGAGCGCTGAGGTTAATCGTTGTTTAATGCCGAGATAAGTCTGAGCTGATGGAGTGAATGAGTTTAAGAGCGTGCCGGAGTGGTATAAACGTCGTTGTATTTTTTTTATCCCCTCGTCGTCTTTTGTATGAAACCCGTACGAGTAATATTGCAAGGAGACGATGGTTGAAGATTTTTTTAATGCGCGCTTTTTATTGAGCGCCGTTAATAACGTATGTTTTTTTTGTGAAGTATTTATTTTGTTTTGTGTAATTTGGTATTGCGTCGTCCTACTTTTTAAATTTCAAATAATACCTATCAGATCACTATACTTCATCATTAATATAAACGTGATGTATAATATGATATATAATAAAGTGAAAAAATAACTTGAAATAGTATGATATTGTATATTTGGTGTCACGCCACAAACGCAATTCCAGACATATGAACTTAGCCCTATATGTATAAGCACACACACATACACTTCTAAGAAATATACATATATTTCGACTACAAATGAGGGGGAACACAGTTTTAACATGTCAATAGTAGAACTAAGAAAAAGCTTCATCTAACAGGAAGTAGTTATTTTATAAAAATTATTATTATTATGTAATTTAAAAATTTTTAATAATACTTTTTATCGGTAGTTGTGAAGGTAATATTTAAGAGACCGCTATGAAAAGATGATTTTGTAACTGTCATCAATTTTTTTCTTATAACATGTACTTATAAAATATCATAATTTTATCATATTTACAAATTGATTGACAACCACTAAACTCGATTTCCTCGCAGCGATATCAATTAAAATCGGCAATAAGTATATAAATATAAATATATCAAAGCAAAACCCGCTAAATTAACGACTTAGGCAAGCCCGAAGCGCATAACCGTTTATATACACAAACGAGCACAAGACTATCTAATAAGCCATAGCGCTCCTTAGAAATTACACCACGCCACCTAATAAGAAATACCGACGAAAAACCATGACTCTCACACACACATACATACACACACGTCGTATAGCTACCGCACGCTAACGGGCCGTATTATTCAAAGAATTGACACCGAGTTAGAGCGTGTGTATAGAAGTGCATATAACGAGGAGTAAAAGAGGGGTGGGGAGGGTCAGTGAGACAGCAGACGGAACAGGAACGGGAACGGAGTCGCGACGGGACAGCTGTAAACGCCTTTAACGATGGCAATTAATAAGAGAGGAGCCGTGAGAAGACCCAAGACTGGCTTTCCAGTTTACTCGCGTAAGAGAGTAAGAGAGAGAGAGAGAGAGAGAAAGACGCACGTGGCTTTTATTGCCACGCTGACTCTGCGAAATTGTCTCGCTAGAGAAAGAGAGAGAGAGAGAGAGACGGAAAAAGAGGTCCATTATTGCTCCTGAGTAATGCGCTGCGTGCACGATCTTTCATTAGACGAGTGGAATTGGATTGTTTGCGTGTCACCGCAGCGCTGAGGTTTTGGTTGGCTGGTCATGTGAGTTGTTTGAATACAGGTGTAAAGGATTTGGGAAAGTTTTTTTTATCTTGAAATAGGATAACTATTTGTTACGTTTACATTTTTCATGATAAAAATTACTAAAAAAAATATACTAGGAAATGTCAAATTGTTTAATTTAACAGTGACTGCTAGTTAGTTTTTCGTCAAAAGGCGTGTATTTGAAAAGTTCATTTACGTAAATGTAAGTATAGGAGATCCGTTTAAACCGAGGAAACTAAGTTTAGCTAAAGTTATGGGTTTCCGAAGAGAAGATGTTAGAACAGCGATAATTAAGAAAACTTTGTAGAGAAAGTCACTGAAACGACACGAAAAATTCACTGTATCGTATTGTAAAACTTTTTATGAAGTGCAGTCATACTTTTATTCGAATTGTCAGTGGTCGATTTACATAAGATCCAAATAATATTTGATAAACTATAATTTCTTGATTACCAAATATCGTTCGTTTCATAATATTAGTTTTTTCGCAACCGGATATGACAAAATAACCAAGAAAAATAGTCACCTCGATTTTTCCATCTTTATTAAACGACCTCTACCGAACCTCTTTAAAAATCACACCGGCGTCGTCACCCCAACTCCAGCACTATACCAGATTACCATACTTCATCTATAAAAGCTCTGACGAATAATCCATCCTAACTATCTCGACGTTACCGCTCAAGGTTCGCCTTTTTCCCCAACGAAATTTTCAAACGCCAGCCGCCCATCGTGTCACATCGACGCGCGCGCGCGCTAACCGGGCGCGAAATTGCGTCCCTCTGGCAAACTTAATTTATTAATCGCCGTATAGAGCAGCTGCATACGCGCGTGCAGCACTGCTATATGCGCTTAAAGTCGCGCATCTGACGACTCTAACGAGCAAACTTGCCAATTACAGGACGGGGGCTCGTGATAATTAGGAGAGCGATGCGCGTATATATACGTGCGAGTGAGTGCGAGAGAGATACTAGGTCACCGGTTCGTTATCTTTGCAGGTGAGGATGGCTTTTTTTTGGGAGTTGGAGAGAGTGAACGTGTCACGGTTGTTGAACGTTGGTAGAATGGTGTTTTCAAAAGTTTGGTGAATTAAAATTTATGATAAAGTGGTTAATACTGAGAGTTTTTTTGTAGTAGTGGTAATTTAAAAATCTGTTTGCTTAATATTTAGAGAACTGTGCTGGATGGACGTTTTTATCATTATAATATTCTGATAATCTTATTGTCACATTACTATAATACTACATAACGTATATATAACATTTTTATGTTTTCGCGTGTGTCAATAACGCAAAAGAAAACGTAAATATTTCGGGACAAACACAATTTAATATATGAACTTGATCTGCAAGGCCAAGTGATCGTAGGTCTTTGAACCTGTCGACCGTTTTTGCACTTTTATCTTTCATCTATCGTGTACTAGCTTATAGCGCGTAGTATTATCGTGCGTAATTTGAGATAACCACTATAATTAAGTTTTCACAGGCATACTAATTGTTCTTCGCAGGCTAAGAGATTATTGTAATTAAGTTATTGGGGATTCTTCAAAGGTCGAAGATAATATGGCGTTTTAGTAGTATTATAGTAATTGAAAGTTTCTGTAGGCTCAAGTTTTTTTGTAGTAAAGAAATGAAAAAAAAACACTTTTACTGGAATCCTTAATACTATTTACAGCAGGTTATGTATTTTAATTCAGCACTTTTTCGTTTTCCCAATTATATTTATTCTGGATATTTTACATATATACAGTTTTCAATTTAAATTATTGAACTTACCGAGGATAAAAAAATGGGGCATCTAAATGAGAAAACGTGTACGTACCTGCAACAAAAAAATGAAATATAATTAGTACACAGTTACAATTCGTGATAACCTACAAATTGTATATATTAATTAAATATACAGTTATAAAAGATTTTTTTAATTAGCTAAGAAATATGTTTTTTCTTGAAATAAAATTTTATTATACAATTACTTTTGAAAAATTTTTATATAAATAGTTATAATTAACAATAACATTATTACAATGCATTATTCTCAATTAGTTTATGAGTGGTGGTAAGTAGAACACTACTAAAATATTGAATCTTCGCAATTTAAATAAATGAATGTAGAGAATATAAATTTGTATTTTCACAAACATTGATTCTAATGTCGACCATAACTATGAATTTAGACCTTAACCTCTTGCACCGCAATCTTATACCATCCAAAAACTTACAAAAAAAAAAACCAAAATCTCCACCAACCCTCAAACATTTACCACCGCACAACCGAACCATTCGCCCCGTCACTGTACACACCGCACCACTGACATCAATTTCCCGAATTTTCCACCTCGTAATGGACTCCGGCGTTTCGCGGCTTTCATTAACGCTGGCGCATTAAAATTGTCGCGCGTGCGATAATCGATATACATTGTTTAAATTGGGAAGTAGAGGAGAAGGGGAAGGGGAGGCGAATTAATTATAGGCGCTGATTAAAGTGCCTTTGTTCGACGCGGAAATACTTTTCCGCCGGCGGCAGTGCGCTTAATGAATCGGGGGCGATTTTTTTCGCGCTGCAAAAAGAGGAGGGGGAGAGGGGATAGGTTAAAAATGAATGTGAGTAATGAGAGTCTTTAACGTTGGTGAATTTCGCTGAGTGCAGAGGTCGATGAGAATACAGGAGGGACCGACGAGGTGCATAAATTATTTTGAAAATGGTCGTTCGGAATTCCGGAAAGTACAAATTGTTTTCAATAAATAATAATTAGTTCGGAGCAGTTTTAAAATTTTTTTCTCGTTTTGTATATTACGACTGAATTTAGGTGTTGAAATTTACCTTTGTTTTTATTTATATAATATTCCGTTGTTGTAATATCGTTTTACCGATGTTTAAGCGTTTATAGCGCGATGAATGTATTTATTTTATATATAAAATTTAATCAATTTCGCAATTAATGCGAGGTTAACTAAACAATGTTCGTCAATGTATCAATTTGATTTTAAATTGCTTCA
Organism: Torymus tubicola; assembly: GCA_035583055.1. Lineage (NCBI taxonomy): Eukaryota > Metazoa > Arthropoda > Insecta > Hymenoptera > Torymidae > Torymus > Torymus tubicola. The sequence continues at coordinate 25,219 of JAWWEQ010016228.1, forward strand.
ATGAAATATGATCTAATATTGATACATCGGTCTCATTATTGTCTGTAAATTGAATATTGTAATTTTCGAAAATCAAAACTTTAATAAAAAGAGTTCACTTATATAAATTGTTATGTAAACCATAACAATTGTAATATCGAGTTACCTGTTGTCGCTAAAAAATCAATCGGCTATCGGCTACTACATTATCGCTTCATTCAACAAAAAGTTCTGAACCAACAGTAAAAGCAGTGACACTTTGCAGCTAAAGACATTATTCATAAAAATACAAATTTAACTACCAAATAAAACTAAATTATTAATAAAACTGCATGACAGTTTGTTTCTGTCCCAACCATTAACACACACACGCAAGCAACGATCCGCCTCATAAAAGCCTTAACAACACTTCTCATATCACGGCACACAAACCCGCAACAACAAAAAAAAAAGATCCATCCAACACCTGCAAACGAGCATATAACGTAAGGTCAACGTTGTCTTTATTTTTTTTTCTCTTCCGTTCATATACGCAAAACGAGGCCTAACGTATATACATATATATATATATATACATATACAGTAGAGAGATGACGCGGAATACCGGACGAGCTCGTCGCGCGTCGACCATTAGCCATAATTTCGGTCGCGCGAGTGCATTAGCGTGTCGGCGCGAAATAACGGGGGAAAACTAATGGGCTTCAGTAGCGCGGCTGACGCGTCGTGTGCAACTGTGCCGATAACGTTTTCGATGACGCGAGAGAAAGAGAGAAGAAGAAAGGTAGTAGTTTCGGCTTTTTTCGGATGGATGGTATAGAAGAGTGGAGGTTTAATGAGGAACCGATTGCGAGCGAAACGAAGAGGAAGAATGCTGGTTGTCATATAGGAGGGGGAGAAGAGTTGCAGACAGCTAGGGATTAGAATAACGATATAGGATTATTATTAAGCGATGTCGTGATGGTGATGTGTGGTACATTGAATAGCGCAGGTTGTTTATAAGTGGTAGATTAAAATATTTGAAGAGTATTTTATATATAATTTTAATGGTACTATACGGACGGTGTTTCGTCGTAAAAGAAGGTTAACATACATTATAATAGTGTTCCACTAATAATATTAATGGGATACTTAAAAAGTATGCCTGTGACCTTCTGGAAACGGATGCCAGACGATGACGCTTCGAGGATGCACTTTCAATATGATCATGCACATTTTTATACTATACCGCTACATTTGAATGCCAATAACTTTAATAAGTGTACATTTGAAAAAAACGTACATTTTCTGAATTTTTTATTCACTTTCTTTCTTTTTTTTGTATCTGACATCGTACCTCAACATTTTAGGATTAAAAATCCAAATTTTCCATCGTATACCATCGACTTCTAAAACCTCAAAAAATCTTTTACCACCCACAGTTAAGGCAAAGGCCCACTTATCGGCTCACTGCTTATCCACTCGTCCTTCCTTTAACCGCACACGCGAAACACACGCGCGCTCGCGCACACACAAGAAGAGACGCCGAACTCTTGAACTCGCGTGCGCGCACGTGTGCGGCCTCCAGCGTCTCTCTCTCTCTTTAAGGACTCCATTTAACCTTTCGTCGCCTGCACTCGCCATGTGTGCGCACGTGTGCGCGACACGCTGTGAGTTTGACGTTGCCTTTTTTTTGGTGCACGAAGCTTTAAGTTGAGGATGTAATTAGATTGGGTGATTGGGAATGCGTTGATTTGTTGAAGTGCACATGTCGAATGAGTGCGTGTAATTTGATTTTGAAATCATGATGGAAGTTCATTAATGAGGGATATGGTAATGCGGTTGAATTTTATTCTATTTTTGGTATTATTCGTTTATATGGATGCATAGAGATACTTGGGGAGATGTAACAACCGGTTCGTTTTAAACTTGAAGCACGTGTGTGGAAGAAGTCAGTGAAGTAAGCTAGTAGATTTTGTGAAGTTTGACCTACTTTTGTAAATGTCGATAAGAATAGAGTGGTGTGATTGTGAGCAGCGTAAAAGATTAAAAATTAACAGTACTTTAGATATTAGAAAAAAGAAATTATATTTATGAAGTGTAAGAAACTTTTGCAATTACTCATATATGTAATCTTCAAATATTGATTAAAGATAGTACTTTTAATTTGTTAATCTATCAAATGTAAATCGATTAAAAATTTCACCAAATCTCCAAATCTTTTTTATTTTAAGCTTCTATTCTTTTCATTATAACATATCAAACATCTTAAGCCATATTAGATTACGATAAAGCTATTGACACAATTAAACCTTTCCTACGACCCGCACTTACCTCTAAAAAGAGAAACAATTCCTCGAGCGCATCCAAAAAAGGAACTTTCACCCAATCCCCGAATAGAAACCACCTCTCAACAATCGACCTCCCATACCTTCATTCCACGTCTCCCAAGAAAACAATTACCTCGAACCGCACCGCACCTTAATTGGGCTTGCGCCGCGCACTACTGGCCCAGTAATTACTGTCTCCTCCTCGTGGGAAAAACGCGATTAGGCGACGTAGTCGTCGTCGTCGTCCAATTGTCTTCCTTTCGGCTCTAATTGCCGCGCGAGGACTCGCGGATGTTTATGGAAATATTAACCGTAAGCCAGCGGGCGCGGATGATCGCCATAGAACGGACTCACTGCGCGATGTATAATACCGTTATTACCGTATATATACGCGAGCCTTGCCGAGCTCCGGGATTTGCTTTTTGCTTTGAGGTGACGAGGTGATGAGAAAGGATGAGGTGAGGTCACCGAGTGACATTGTTCTTAACCTTTATTTTAGTGATTGCATGCGAGGCTTCGAATTGGTGGCGTTAGAGGATTTCGTGTTCGAAAGGGTGGATTGCAGTTGATTTTTCTATTAAATTTTCGATTTTTTACGAATTTAGAAGGAAATCTAGTTCACTGGTAAGCGTAGTAATTGTTAAAATCATCGGGTTCACGGTAAGACTAGAAATGTTATCATTATACAATCACTAATATTATTATATGATGTTATTCTAATCATAAGCATGATTTTCACGTACTTCAAAATCAAAATTTTATATATAATTTCGAAAAATTATTTTAATTATGACTTCAATCAAAATAGTTAACGCCAAATACAAATTAAAAGTGATTATCCACATGTTCAAACGTAACTAGTAAATATCGGTCAAATGAAATCTGAATATAATATTCTCAATTAAATTCAAATATTATCTATAATCACTTGCAATATTTGAGTTGATGAATACTGGAACAAATTATTAGCGTATTAATTGCATTACTATAACTTCCGTTTCCTAAGCATAAACTCACACTGATTTTCAGTAACAAATAAATGATTAACTATCAATTACGATAATATATTTCATAATATAAAATAAAATTATTATGAAAAATTCCCACAAAGACTCTAAAATAAACGTCATTCAAATAGGATGCGACAATTTGATTGTCTATTTTCACCAAACAACATTCTACTATATCCTGAACGCTATAACCAGTATTTGAAAACCACATATATCTACGTTTTCCGCCACGAAAGTCGTCGTCGAATCCGTACGCTGGGCCAAATTGGCTGAGTAACACGCGACGGCAACGCGATTATCGCTGGCTGCCATTCATTCCGTAGCCACGACATCGAACGAGCTTCTCTCTCTCTCTCTCTCTCTCTCCTCTTTTTAATTGGCGCGTGAGAAATGGCTGTCAATACGCGTAGAGGGAGCAAATGAAATCTTCATAGCCGTCGCGTGTGCACTGTGCCGATAGTTTAAAACTCGTCGTGGAGTCGTCTGTGATCGCGGTAGTTGCGTAATTGAAGGATGGACGTGGGAGAAAGAGAGAGAGAGAGAGATGGAGATGGGGGATAAAGTTTGCGTAACTTGGTTACGCGACAAAGTGTTTGGTGGTAACTGTAATGTAGAGATGGAAAATGGTTTGGAAAGTAGAAATCATCATGGAAGGTTGAACGACTTTTAGTTATTGGTGAATTATAATTTGATTTACTTTATTGCTTTTAATATTAACATTGATTCGTTGTGAATTCCACCTGCGAACCCTGCGGATCACCGAAATTCAATATAACCCCAAGATCTTCAGTAATAGGTACGAAGCAGTAGTTGCACAGATAAATTAGATCCGACAGTAGAGGGCGAGAGCCGATTCATCACTGTCACTTTCGTTTCGCAGGAACTTCATCGTTCTTAGTCGGGAAATGAACCGGATGAGCGTCGCCGCGTGACGAAAATCGAACGGCTTTCGTCTTGAGTTTTAAGTTGCGTACTTTTCGAGTGTTTTAGTTCAGTTATGGGATTAAAGTGTAAAGCTTTATAAAAGATGACAAATAATAGTGGCAATATTACATAGAAAAATGTAGCTTAATGGAAGATATTTTATCAATTAGATTTATGGGAATTGTGACAAATGAAAAAAAATGAAATGCTGAACCTTCAGCGTGATGGTATGATATAAAATGGGTTTAGTTCGAAAACTTTAAAATTATGCCCGAGTCAATAAGCGGGAATGATTTATAATAAATAAAATATTAACAGAGTAAGTATAATTTAAAAAATAATTTATTGAAACTAATTGATTAACATGACATTAGAAATAAAGTTTCATGAGCCGGTAAGACATTTGCCTTCATTCTGCTTCAAATATTGTCTCTGTAAATGATATAAAGATTAGTTGTTATCAATTCGTACAATGATAGAAAAAAATAAGAAAAGTTACTATGTTCTTTGCCGTGAACTGTTAAAAATTCCTAAATATAACGTGAAAAAAATTTTGGTTTATAGTACATGTGTTCAGATTATCAGCAAACATAGTAATTTTTCTTCTTTTTATCGGTCTTTATATTAGATTTATAAGTAATAAAAATGTTGTACTAGCATAAAAAAACTTACAGCACAGGCAATAAGGATCTTAGGATTTCTCCAGTGTTCTTTACACTCGTCGGCAACTTCCTTGAGGCAGTTTCTCAGAGCCAGTTTCAAAGCTTTCTTTAAAATTTCCATGATTCTATCAAAAACCTAAAGAATAGATCGTCATAAGTAGATACTTTCTTTTATAAATATCATAATGGTTTCATGATAAGTGTAATGATGAATTAATATTTTTTCTTGGATACCAAAGACAAGTTTAAAGTGTAAATTGTTACTTTTAATTTTTTTTTTTGTGCTCAAAACAAAATTTAGCAAAAATCTTACCGGGTCAAGTTCCTTAGCAGAGTCACCATCTTTTTCAGCGAGACGGTTCAATTCCGCACTGCTTAATTCAATAGATTCTGGTTCAGCGTAAATACCACCGACGAGAACAAACAGCAAAACAGCGCAGAGCGCAAAGAAGTAGCGAGGAAATGCCATTGTGATCACTTAACTCAGTAAACGACTGCACTGATTTCACTGTCCGTGTCCAATTTATACTCTGTTGTGCAGGCTTTTAACAATAATTACTTGATAATTTTAGGTACTTGTAGATATAAATTTTTCAGATATGACAATGTTTTGAATCTGAAATGAATATGTAATGATAATTTATCACTCATTGCTGTCTACTGTAACGTGATTGGCATCTGTTTCTGCTCGTTTTGATAAAATTTAACATTATATTATTCACTGGACCGTCGTAATGGAAAATTAATAAACTTGTTATTGTAAACATAAGATAATTGTTAAATTTATTGTGGACAGATTTTTACAGTAAGGCAGCAAAGCCAAACAAATCATACTATATCAACGTATTAGACTCAAAAATTCATGCTGAAACCGTCCTTCATTAAGCTAAAATTTAGTGTATTGTGTGCAGTGCTCTACAAGTCAATGTAACTTTTAAGATTATTAATATGACTTTTCAATATTACAAAACTGTTGAATATATAAAATTGATAAGTTTTTGTCAGTTTTTGTTGTTAAAATCTCGATATAAATATCGTAAATGGATTTGACCATGAGGTGATGCTGGAGATAATACAGCAAATTCGTTGCTCTTCTGTAAAAAGCCGCTATACCTCTCTAATAAGTCCAGATTAAGATCAAACATCATTAAAGTAAGACCAGTTCATGGCCGAACAGCTCATCTGGCGGCACTAAACCACAAACCAACCTAACCAATCAACCATTAAAGTAAGGTACAAATATTTAAAATAAAAATTAAGAAAAGTAAGGATCATTTTCTACGCCAAATATATTGCAGGTGGATAAACTTCAAGTAGGGTAGATGTGGGTATTACTGTGAACCAAAAGTAATGTGAACGTTAATATCATCGTGCTAAAGTATAAATCAAGGAAATCTCTTCGTTTTTTTTTGTTTTTTTTTTTAATGAAAAGCTTAATCTTCACTGTATAATAAAAAAAGCACGCATTAATCACTGAATTTTATATAAAATAGATAATAAATTTATGTACACATCTATTTACAGCAAATACTGTTGAAATCCCATTTACGGCGTACCATATACTATTGAAAAACCATTTACTGCGTACCAGATACTGTTGAAAATTACTGCGCGCTGTTCATATCGTAAATTTATAATTTTGATAATATTTGTATACAAATTGAGTGAGGATGTACACAAAATATGCTCACAATATAACTAATTAGCATTGCATCAGTCACACGTGAACCTTCAGCGAGAAAAGTCCTGCACACCAGGTAACTAGGAGAGAATAATAGGTTAGGTTACGCTGACGCGGTAATCTCAGTTGCTAACAGTTTTCGTTGTGTACAACACTGCGGTGAAAAAATAATATAGTTTACGTGGAAATCAAAAATTAATAAAAATGATTTTTATTGAATAAATATTTCTAGTTAACAAATCTTTTATTATAATTAGATAAACTAATTATAAATAATAAATAATCTTGATTTTATGAAAGCGCATTATACCTACTATTTACCGTAATTGTCATATTTCTAGGAGTGACGCATTTCAAAACTTCATAATAAGTTTATTATTAATTTTTATAAAGTGGGGTTTTTATAGTTTTATTAGTGATATCTAAAGTTATTTTTTATTTTTTTAGATATTTAAAGTTTTAGGGAAATTATATATATCAAATTTGCATTCTCGACAGTAATACCCAGTCCGCAATAATACCCACATCTACCTCATATACTAGGATCAATTTAGGAATTACTGTAGCAATACGAGTTAATACATCTTATGTTTTAATACTGAGCAATGTAATTATATGACACAGTAATACTCAGCTGTATTCTTATGGCCCTCAGTAATTGAGGCATACATCGACCAAAGATTACATTAAAATTTGGAAATTTATGGTAAATCTAAATTTATGGTAAATTAGATTATTTTTTTATAAAAATAAAAATCTATGTTTTGAGTATTATAAAATAGGTTTAAGAATAAAAAATCTACAATGAAAAATCATCTAGACCATACATTCTACTATTTAAGATTTTTTTTAAATTACTTTTATATACCAATTCCGAAATCATTATTATAAATCGATGTTATGTAAATCATCGTTTTAATAATTTTTGAAAGATTCTATTCACATGTTACATTTTTAATTTAATTTAGACAGCTCTAATGTTATTAAAAAAAAGTTTCCTCTTTGAGGAAGCAGAAACCCGTATTTTTTTCATTTTTTCCTTCTAACTTTGAATTTAGTATTTTATACAAAATATTTGATAATGATATTTTTAAGTCATAAATTTGAGATCCAATATAGGTTAAAGTATCCGCGTCCAAGTCAGATGCATATTTGAACAGATGAGAATGTTGCACTTATTACTTTAACGAGCTATTTTATGATAAAAAACAGATATGCATATACCGAACATATGAATAATAAAAATCAGATTACACAATTTTTTCCATTATTTTTTCAAAAAATATATTTATTGTATTATTGTAATAATACATAGTTTAAAATATTATTAAATAGAATTACAGATTTATATAATAGTATCAGTTATTTTAAATTAACCAAAGTAAAAAAATTCGCTTCTATCAACCAACGACACATCGAGCCTTGTTAGCCCTGAAGTAGTTTTTCTGAAAAAATCATAATTTTTGTTTAATTGTTGCAAACCAATTAATATAAATATATAAATAATATTAATTAATGTAATTATGTAAACGTACAGCGCAGTTAACGAGAGCACCAGGATTTTTCCAGTGAGCTTTGCAGTGCATTGCGGCATTTTTAATGCAGTGTTTCGCAGCCCATTTAACAGCCTGTTGTATGATTTTCATGGCTATTCTTAACAGCTACAAAATGAATTGACGTAAACGTATAGATCAAAACACTTAATACTTAATTCTTAATAAAAAAAAAATTCTAATCAGAAATCTTCATTTGCAAATGATCTCAAGATAAAATTAGATTCTTGTCTCAACAATTCTATTAAATTAAAAGTTATTCTTTGTTTGTTCTATGACTGTAATATACATATTACGTAGTGTAACTTTTCACATTTGTAGGATATTTAAAATTGAACATAATTTAAATGTTCTTACAGCAGGATTGCGTTCCTCAACAGACAGGTCGACGTCCTGTTCAGCAATGTAAGTGCTCAATACTTCCAAATCGGCATCGCTCAACTCTATGGATTCCTGTACTTCGGCGTGAATTCCTCCAATAGCAGCGAAGAGAAAGACAGCGCAGAGCGCAAAGAAGAAACGAGGGAACATCATCGTGCAATACCTTGGCGAAGGACTGATACTGTGCTTCCGTCGTCTCTCGGTTTATATTATGCTTCGTGATTTTTTCCTACGCGTCTTTTCCGATAAGTAATTAGTGATAATAGATCATCGGGATTAGAATTATGAAATGGTATTACTGCGTATCAGGTGTGTCAATAGCTGTTTTTATCGATGCTAATCGGGGGAAAGTAGAGATGAGAAAAATAAGCGATTGGGGAATCACTGCCTAACTATTATTAGTGTATACTGGCAATACATTGCAAGACGTTTTCAACTGTAAGCTTATCGTAGCTGTTATCAGTTCTTCTCATTTTGTTGGCAAAAATATGGTTTCATTGAATAGCGTATTGTATTATTACATTGAAACTAATGTACTGAGAAGGTGTAAGAAAAATTTCAATATTTGAACTATAAAAATCTTTCACCAGAATCCACTAAGTACTGCCGTTTCTAAGAGTTATAAGAAATGCTCATCATTGGTTTAGTGTTGATTTTACTACCAAGTAAAATCATAATTTATTATGTCAAATGCAATAAAAAGTTTTTAAATGACACATGTCTCATGTTAAAGACGAAATTACTAACATTTTTTGTGCAATTAAGATTCAGTAGAGAACAAGTACACAATATTTTTATAGTTTCCCTGGTAGAAATTTGACTATTAAAAATGGGGCACAATCTCAGTAAATAGCCAAGAGAAATGACTAATTATTG
>JAWWEQ010016259.1:0-34539 GCA_035583055.1 Torymus tubicola
GCGTATCCACCTTTATCTACCCTTCGCATTTATATATACAAACGTATTCTCTCGTACGCACACGTACATACACTCTCTTCTCTCTTTTTCTCTCTCTCACGCCCCTCTATACACTCGAAGCGAAAAACCGTGTTATCATCAAATTTAATACAACACTTAGAGAGCGAGCGAGCCAAAACAAAAATCACGTTTCCATATGGCACTATATACTCGGTGACTCTTACTATTCACTTTTCTCTTCTCTCCCTTCTTACTATATAAAATTACACTCGTTCCCCTATATTACTATAGTCAGGAATAGAAAAAGAAAAAGAGCTACGCGGTGCAGCTGCGCACGCGATAAACGCGTCAGCATAATGGGGGCTAGTACGTGTAATTAGGCGATGCGCTGATTTCTATGGATGTATGTGTGTGGGTGGGTGGGTGGGTATGCACCATAGTCGACTGTGCAGAGTGAGAGAGAGACGAGCGAGAGACGCTAATTAGGAAAGCTATACTGGTCGGGTTCCATGGCGCGGGTCATGGTAGAGAGAGAGATAGAGGAAGCGTATAGTTATATATGTTTGCTCGAGGCTCGAGAGATGAATTTGTTTGGTGAGAATGGAGAATGTCTGCGAAAGTACTTTCGAGTTCGTGAAAACTTCCTTTTTTTTGTTTACAGAAAAAGGAATTTTAAGTGTCGCAGGATTTGTTGGTTCCTATAGGCGTTTGATGGTGTTTAAGGTATATGAAGGGTTCGGAGAATTCGATGCGCGATGATGTTTGTATAGGGGATGTGGGTTCGTAGAAGGGTATTTTATAATTTCAATTGAAGCGCTGCGAGATGGAGTTTCGTATATGTATAGCATTCGTTGAAGGAATTTAATATTGTACATATATATATATACATATATGTACATATGTTGTATATTGCGTTTTTTGGGAGGAGATTTCGATTAATTTTAGGCAGTAGTTCTGGAAAAAAATTTTATGAAATACGATAGAACTTCATCATTTCTATTCTTGGTAATTGAGATTTTTTCTTAAAAGACTTATAAATTACAACTAAATCAAACAAGCGAATAAGATTATAACGAACCGTATAATTTCCCGCTTAGTCGACTAGAAAGTCACTTACTTTTATTGCGTTATATTATATATATATACACGTGAAACTTTGTACGTTTAATATTTTAATACGCGATATCGAAGAGGGTAGATCGAGCGAAAGATATAAGCCGCGACGGCGTGCAACTCTCGAGCCTCGCTATAGGTTTACTGAAAACTTCGGAAACGATGGTTTTCGCGGAACTATACTTTATGAAGTATACAGCAAGAGAGAGAGAGAGAGAGAGAGAGAGAACGAGTGATATCCCGAGAACTAATATAGAGACGTGTTTCAACTCTTTTTTCAGCGGTACGTAAAATTTTACACAAGTTCGAAAGCTGTATTGTTCTTCTATATAGATAAATATCCTTCATGGAAATTTATAGTTATAAGCTGAAAAATATATATAGATAAGATAGCTATATAACAGATGGTTATTTTTTGACGATATAGATATATAAATCAATATAGTATTCATCGTCGGTCAAAGCGGCTCCTTTCAGAGAAAGTATATATACATCAAGATGGCTTTATTAAACAGTAATGAAAGCCTTTACGGCGATGTGTGTGTGTGTGTCTATATATATATATATATAGACTATATAGATACTGTCACTCAAACGACTGCAATTTCGCGCTCGTCGAAACGCAACCGTTCGCAATATATACCTCCAGGACTTAGTTTTTTATACTGTATTATATGTACTAATTCCTTGGAAATAAAGAACAGCTTCGCGTGCTTCGCTGTTATCATCATCTCTCTAATTAGGGTCCTACATTACAATGACAATCCAATTATGTAATTATATATAGCCATCAGTATATATATGTATATTTCCTTATGAGAATATGGATAATGAGATATACATATTTTATTAAAAAAATAACGATACTGTATATATAGATGTTAAAAATCACAAGCCGTGAGTCGTGTCAGTGGCGAGACCAAATAAAAGAAGAAAACAGTCTATAGCAATTGCAGTAGCGAAAGGGATTGAGTAAATATATAGGTATATACATACACATATATACGTACGTACAGCATATACCGAGGGATCAGCGAAATTCGAGCCTCTTCGAAACAAAAATAGAGAGAGAGAGAGAGAGAGAGAGAGAGAGAGTTGGACCAACAATATCGCGCGTACAGCTTGACTCTGTGCGGGGAGGATTCGATTTTCGTGTGTCGTGTAAAAAGTACGGATTCACATGCAAAAGTGTCGCGCGTACGCCGCGCGTGGTGTATAGGATATATCGTAATAATAATAGTAATAATTTCAACGTGGATATAGCGCAAATCCGTTATTTGCGCGAAAAATACATTTTACGTTTTACGCAGGTAGACATATTGTTGCAACAACGAAACACAGAGAGAGAGAGTATAATCCTCGCGAGTACGCGTGGAAAACCCGCGGCTAAACCGGTATACGCGCTTTATATATATATACGAAATTCTTTCCATAAATAACGGGAATTATAGCGCTACTATATACGATGATTTTTTTTTTTCGTTATTTTTTTCGAACTTTTCATACGCGTTTTATCCAACCACGCGCTCCTCTACAATTTGCGTTATATATATATATATTCAACGACGATTTTACACTGAATCCACGTGTGTTTTCTATAGTACAACGCGCGAGTTTATCCTATTTTTCGTACACACGCGTATAGAGAGACAAAAATAAAATCGTTATATTCGTCGATCTAATCCAAAATCCTACCGGAAAAGTTCCACTTATACTTTTCTATATATATATATATGGGGAAACCGAAAGGGAACCTTGCGCCGGGGGTTGGTTCCCCTCTCTCTCTCTCTGTGTGCTACACCGGAGCCCCCGGGCACATCGATCGACGTGCTTGCCTGCGCTTGCCTGCCTGCCTGCCTGCTTGCCTGGGCTGATGTAGAGAGAGAGAGAGAGAGAGAGAGCTCGCGGTACCGAAAAGGGCGCGCGAATGTGCGCATGCATGCATATGGGGATGAAAAGAGCGTGGTACATGGGGTAAAGGTTTGGAAAGTGTATTGTATGTAGGTATATGGGGGGGGGGGAGGTGAGTGATTAGGAAATGTGGAGTTTTTTTGGGTTTTGGAGTGTAGATTAGGGTTGCGAAGTATAAAGAATGGGGGATGAATAAGGAAAGTTTCTATACGGTGAATTGTTATAGTACAATGTTATGGATGTAGGATGCGATCAATTAGTCTTAGAAATTACCACGGTTTGTATAAGGAAACGTATGGGGGTTATTGTACCAATTTATTATTTTCTCGTTAAAATAAATTATAACATTGATTGTGTTAGATATAAATCAATAAACCATTAGATCATAGATAAATACAAAAATATAATATATTGTCGAGCTTGAAAATATCAATTGACCGCGATAATGTTTTTATATGTTAACATTAAGTTGTATTAGATGAAGATAGGTCTGACACTATCTCGACTCGTTCTACTTATCCGCGTGCTTACCAATGATTAATAGTTTTAAGAGAAGAAGAAGTGTATAAACGTTGCTCTCTACCAGTTAAATACCCTTCTACCTCGACCACCTTATTAGACATAAATAAATTATCCAATCTCATAATTTATTATAAACTTCAGTTCTAAACCTTTACCCAAAACTAAAATTATCCTATACACAATAAATCAAACGTGAAGATCTATACCATCCTTATATACGCACACGTATATATATACACACTATTAAACTTTTCATTCGTTAGCGCGTGTACTACTCGCATTCCCATTAGCACACTGTTAAAACGAATCGGGCGCTTTAAATTAGACTTATATTCGTCGAGAGGGAGATCCTTAAAGCTGCAAGTTTTAACGGTGTAAATACATAGTTACAGCGACGACGACCGCAACGTGGTTTAGCGGTTTATAAATAAGCTTTGGCGCACGCGCGCGAGAACTGCTTGCGCCTTATATACAGCTAATCGTGGATGGTGTGTTTACTTTACAAGAACGATGATATCGCGCTGAGTCAACTATAGGAAAGTTCGGTAACTCCAAATCTGTGAGGACGTATACCTCCCTCTATATATGTATATATAATCGGGGATTGGTGCAGTTATGTTGTCGGCTATATATATATGGTATCGTGTAGTTTGTTATTTTTCTAATTATATATATAGCTTTAATTTGTACTCGTTTGCGTATACGTTTTTTTTTTATTAAACAAATAAAGCAACTTTTCAACGATATAATTTTTAATGACGTATGCTATACATGCTCGCGAGAGCAAATGCAAAGCAGGCATTTTATTTTCATTAATTAGCATTAAAAGAAAAATAACAGGCGCAACACGCCAGCGACCACGTAATTTTTAATAATAAATCGTTCGTTCCGTTCCTCGTTATGTACATAAATCATTCGCGTAACCAGATAAACCATTAAAATCTTAAAACAAATCATATAACCGTTACACTTTAAAATTAAACAACTCCATCTATATATAAAATCTCCACTTTAACACTATACATACTTCACTTCTCTCTCTCTCTCTCTCTCTCTCTCTCCAATATCCTATCTAAAAGCGCATCACCTTCATTCTTTCATCCTCTCACTCTTTCTATCTCTCGTATCGAGTAAATATTTTCTCTCGCTTCGATCTGGCTGCGTGCTCGCGTCGCGCACAGCGTAAAGTTAAAACGTTCTCTCTCTCTCTCTCTCGACGCGGATGAATGCGTCGTTTCGCGAGCGGCGAATCTGTTGACACGCAGATGAAGCTTAATTCTCGATCAACAGCGTTTCTCCTATATACCATACTCTCTCTCTCTCTCTCTTTCTCTCTCAATCATGGGAGGGGATTTATACCGAGCGAATGAGCTCGACAGTATATATATATAGAGTAGAGCAAACGTGCGCGTCTCTGAAGGCAAGTTAATCGCCAAATGCGATGATCGATTCTTCATCCGTCAATGGCACATTGTTATACAAAATTAACGGCAAGGAAGGGGGATGGTGATAGGATCAGTCCTTTTGTCGATGGTAAGAGAGTGGATAACGGAGGAAAGGGATGTATATAATTAAGGTGGATTTTATAGACTTGCGCTTTTCTTTTTGTAAGCTATATATATATCAGGTGCGTCGTAAAAATTCTTCATTATACGTATTGAGTTGTTCTATATTTTCTATGTTTTGTATTGTTAATATCGGTGTATTGTTCTTGTGGATATATGTAAAATACATTTGATGCGCTTCTATGTGAATCTGGTATATATGTAAACGCACTAAGTTCAGATGAATGTTAAAAAATGTTATTATTAGTAATCTAAGATTAACAATAAATAATATATAGCATCATTTACAATTACGATATAATCGTTTTAGATGGAAATTAAAAAGAAAAATGAAGAATACGCATCATACATTACCGCATGAAAATTACCTGTCAATCACGGTTCAAATTACAAACCACCTTCACATCCATGCCATTACAAATCCTCACATCAATTCCAGAAAGGATCACGCACAGCCTATATTCTCCCGGACTACAACTAAACTAAAAATACCACAACCACGTCGTATACACTACGCACCTACATTTCCCATATACCTAAACTGCTTAACATACGCACGTCAAAGTACGATCCTCCTCCTCCTCTTCTTCTTCTTCTTCTTTATCCTCCTCTGCTTTTTAGATTCCCATATATACTGCAATGCACAAAGCACGCACATACATCCATTCGTGCGTCCTCGATGCTCTGAAAAGATCCACCATAAGAATCCATCCAATGCACACGAACAGCTACCTCACCTGAGTGTACATATATATATAGTGCACTTAATCCCACAGAGAATCGCTCTACACACATATATGTAATACGTGGCGTTCTGAAAAGGCTTGAATTCCCACAGTGCACTGTGTACGTATATACGTACGTGCGTACATGCATCTCTCTATCTCTCTCTGTTGCCTAATGCATGTATAAATAAGCACCACAGCTTGGGTGAGAGAGAGAGAGAGAGGAGTTTCAATCTGCAGCGGTGTCGGCTAGCACGTGTACAGTCACGTACGTATAGCAGCAATCTGATATTTTGCCTCATGGCTCGCAGGCTATGCTACAAATGACCGCGTGTATATATATATATATAGGGTGGTGGTGGTGGTGGTGTTAGGTGAATTATGATTTTTCGGAGCTGTCGTGGAAAAATGGATAAGCCGAGGTAGGGATTAGCATTTTTGTGGGAGAAAAAGAAGGAGGAAGAACGAGGAGGGGGAAGTAGGACGGGCAGGTAAGGTGGCCTTATATTGACTTGGAAGTGAATTACCAAGGGGGGCTGGTGCGAGTAGAGAAACCAAGCGATTGCTCTGGGATTTTGTTGTAAAGGTGTCGGGTAGAAGAGTATGGGGTTTCCTTTTCTTCCTTTTTCTTCTATGTTCTTTTCTTTTTCCTTCTCGGTGTGTGTGTGTAAGTGATTCGAGGGTTTACGGGGTAGGTGCGCCGTGTTGCGTAACTATGGCTGATTGCTTGTTAGGAAGTGTTTATGGTTATGTAAAGCGTTGCCGATGGTATTTCTATTATTTGCTGTTGTTAACTGGATTATTATATACGTATCTTATACGTTTTAAGGATTTCTTTTGTTATTAATGTGTAATATAGTTTGTATAGATAATAATTCTGCTATATGTGATGGATATAGGAGAAATAAGTTGATAATAAAACTAACGTATACAGGAATGGATCTTACAAGTTGTCTAAAAAGGATTTTATTTTGAATATATCTGTAGCTAATAGCTATAACTATATAGTAATCACTCATTATAACCATACATATAAACATTTTCTGTTAAAAATTAACGAATACATTAGGGATTAAAAAACTACTTATTATATAAAAAAAATGGTAAAAGAACTTTCGGTTTAGAATTATACATACATTTTCGGAACAATTTTTGTAGGTATACACATTATTTATGACATATCGTGCATTCAGCACATAAATAACACTTACACCAAACCCCCACAAGCATCCCCACTAAAATTATATTAATTCACACCTCGCACTCCCGTCGTCTCTTCCGGCGGCACGCACCTGAACAATCATCAGCTATATAGCTTCTCCCTTAGCGTCAACTTCCAATTCCCTCCTCCCCCCTGACAGCAAAATGTACTCATCTTTTTCTTCTTCTTCTTCTTTGCAACGCCATAAACCGCACCTTTTTCCCCACGACGTTGCGTTAAAATTTTTAGCGCGTCTTATCGGCCATTGCGCGGCAATAAAACGTATAGCAACACGCTTGCAAGAGTAGGACATTTTCATAAGTAATAAAGATGATCTTATGTATACCTATGTACACGCGCGCGAGTGAGTGTGTTATATAGCTGGGCGCAATAAGTCCAACGACGAGGACGACGTCGTTAGGCGTAATCTTTTAATCCGTATCTCTCTCTCTCTCTCTACGATGGGGGAGGAGGAGGAGGAGAAGCGAAGGGAAAAAATTTCTACGCGCGCTTCGAGTAATCTTTGGCCATTAATTAGTTGGATAGCATCAGGCACCGACGGTGAAGGCTTTCGTTTTCTTTCTACTTCCTTAGCTCGAGTTGCCTCTCCCCCTTCTTCTCTTATATACACTTTTGACGGAGAATTGATGCCACCGCTCATGCAATAACTCTAGCTCTTTTATACATTTAATCTAAAAATATTCGTGCGTAGATGATAAAACGCGATCGGTTACGTTTTTTTTCTTCTTCTTTTTAATTTTAGCTGACGACACGCGGTAATTAGGTTTGAGTTCATTTGAATAATTGATAGTGAGGGACGTTGCTTGGCGTACTTTGGGTTCTGTGAATGAGTGTCATCATTTTGAGTAACGATGAATTCCTATAGTTGCGTTGCGTTTCTATTTATTAAAGACGTACATTGACAGCTTAGTGATAGTTGAGCGACAGAAATTAATTAATTACATCCAGATAGATTAATAAAGAAAGAGCGGGTGAGCTAATATTAATATACTTTAAAATGAAAAATTAGAGAAACGATTGTACGTTTCATTTTTATTCTTGAACGCCATCACTTTATTCTTTCAACCATCCAAGAGCCTCTATCATCAGTACACGTGGAAGCTTCCTAAACCTGACAGTGAAATAACCCTCCTGTGTTAATTAACTCCCTAAACATCCAGACCTCGCATATTCCTCTGCGTCTTCTTCCTTTCAAGGCGCAAACTGGACTCAAAGACAGAAACAAGGTCACGCACGAGCGAGCAGGTCTACCGTGAAAAGAAAACGGTATACTCTTCAAACTCACGAGACGTCGTTGTTCCCCCCCCCCTCTCTCTCTCTCTCGCAAGCGGATTACACGACAATGGACGAGTGGCAAACTTTGACCGTCGCGGTACCGTGAAATCCTTTTTCTTTTTTTTCGAAATCTCTCTCTCTCTCTCTCGTTGTCGCGAAATTGCTTTCGCGAAGACGGAAGAGGAAGAGAGCGAACAAGTTCGTCGGTGTAGGAAAAGTTTTTTTAAGAAACGATAAAAGTTCGCCGCGGAATAATAAACACGCGGGAGAATTGACGCGCTACTGTTACGTCGATTCTTTGATCCTGGAAGAACAGTCGTAGGGGGGGGGGGATGGGTTGTAGGAACAGGAGAGTGAGAGAGAGAGAGAGATGGCGATTTTGTATTAAAAAGTGGAGATTGAATGGTGTGGAGCGCACGTAATCGGTTGTTTTCTATGGTTCGTAAAATTCATAGCTTGAGTTCTGAGTTAATAATAGAGTCTATGCGCACGGTATGGATAGAAAAGTTTTGCGTTTGAACATTCGTTTTTTTTTTGTTATTTTATCAAAAGTATTTATGAAGTCAATACCAAAAGAGGTAATATCATTCTGATTTTGTTTTTTTTATTTTATTTTTAAAATATAATATACTTATAATTTTTATAGGAAAAATATTTTTCCATTACAAATAAATAAAACCTTAACCGTTCATTACCAGGAAACGAGAAAAGTTTGCAGGGTTGTGCGTTTTAAAGAGTTGAATGACTTTATAGTTTCCAACGCGAATCAAAACATGCGCGTTACTCGCGCACGAGCTCACAGAAGTAATAAGCTCAAACAAGATTAATGGAATTATCTCGAAACTTAGATAAGAAATAATGAAAGCGTAAAACAGGATACTATGAGCAATCTATAATTCATCCCCTTTTCCAGCATTTCTATATACGCGATCAATCACGTTAAAGGACCTGACTTTCTATGTATGCACCTGCGCCGCGCATTCTCCTTCATCCTTCAAATTCAACGAAACGCGTATATGTCGATGATGCATTACACATCCCATAACTTCTCCGAGTAACAACAGATTCTCTTATTCTCTGCTTCTCTCTTACTTCCTTGCAAAACAAAAAAAAAAGAACAACAACAACCCTATAGCAACTCAAGCGAAGCGATGGAAGATACCTCATTTAAGTGGATTGCACGCTGTTTTATAGAGCCGCCCCAGGGCCATGGGATTTCCGACTCTCACGGGAGAACGGAACTAAACAGAGAGAGGGAGAGAACGATGACGATTTTCTCTCGGTCTCTTCAGAGTAAATATCCTCTTCGTATTTTGCAAAAGAAACCTTCTTACCTTTTCCGAGAAGGGAAATTAAGACGCGAAGGCTGTGTTGCTCGTGGAAGAAGATAAAAAGATAAATTGAGATGGATACTCTCGGTGTAAATGAAAAGAGGAAGTGAACGAGGGGAGATGAAATTGAACGAGTGCGCGGAGGGGTTTCGTGAATTATGTAAATTAAGGGTACGCGTGTGCTATAATGAGGGATTAGTGCGTGAAAAATTAAGTTATCGGAGCGTAGTTTTTTTTTTTGACGGATACTCGAAGCGAGGTGAGGTTTTGAGATAGCTGGAGGGATGAATTCGTGATAGGTATATGGTTGGGGCATATGTTGCACACGAGGATGAGTTTTTTGAATAATTTAAGGGGAGAAATTGTCAACGTGATTTTTCATGTTTTTGAGAAATATGCGCGTTATGAAACGCTTTTATTGAGCAAATTATGTAAACGATTTCCTACAGAAATATTACTTCATATTCATGTGATATTCAACTGCATCATATACGCATATAATTCACCACTAGCCAATTAATTCATGCTAAATGTTAAAGTTCTCGTTAAGTTCGTCTCAACTCTACTTTTAAACTATCTCAAAAACGTTATATCATATGCCTCGTTAAATAACTCACGCTCCAATTTCACCTGCGGACCCGCGAAAATGTATGATAAGGTAGTCTTTATAAACAAAAATCCTCATTAATACGTCACGCGTATTTTTTTTTTCCAAATTGCACACGCGCGTATAAAAAAAAAGAAAAAAAAATAACGCAATAAATCCCTGTCCAGAGAGTTAAAGTTTGGCCTAGACGCATGTAGCAAAGAGAATGCGTTACCAGGAGCACCTGTAGCGCCCAAAACCGTCGTGGTTTACTTATAAATAACATCGTTATGTGTCTCTCGCGAATTAATCCTGTCCACCGAGTGAGTTGTAAACTTCCCTCCACGTTCGTTCGTTGAAATTGCTTTTTTTTCTGCCCTCTAGGTTTTTTTCTGATAGCGTATAGTAGTGTATCGGCGTGTAGTTTGGATTGGGATTGCACGTTGTGTGTGTATATACATATATATATATATATATATACACACGTACGCAGGAGGATAAAGGTCGGATTTTTTTTCGGGTGATTCGAGAGGGGAGCAAAAGCATTCGTCTCTATCGGTTTCTGCCTGTCCGTTTGTCTGTCTCTTTGTTGGAGTTTCGTTTGTTTTTCCCATTAGCATTAGAAGCCGCGAGAGATCCGTCCGTTGAGTAATTATTAGCTGACGGTCTTTTTTTTTCTGTAAATTGATTACCTGCTTGGGTTTTTTTTTATCGTGTAACGTTATTATTGGTAAAGAGAAGACTTTTTGTTTTGTTATTTAGTTGCTCGTTTACAATGTGTGGGAAAAACGATATAGTAACGTTCGGGTGTACGCGATGTGTCTACAATTAAAGAAATGTATAATTATTACAGTATATATAAAGAGAAATTTATAATCGTCAAGGCTGTGGTGCATCTGCCGCTACTGCTGCATCGTTATCTCTCCTTTTTTTTTCGTCGAAAATTGCAGAAAGCAGTTAAGTAAGGGAAGTTATTTTAATTAAAGGATTTCCGAAAAGTAGTAGCGCAGTCCTTTATTTCGGGTACACGTACTAGAAACACGTTTGGAACTATTAAAAGTAAATTGAAGCGATTATAGAAAATTATTATTATATTTGATGCTTGAAAATATAAACTTAAGCTTTTAAGTCTAATTTACACGTTGCAAACACCAACTGACGCGCCGTGTGCGCTCTTCTTCCGTAAAAAATATTTTTAAATCCACCCTACTTCTGTTTAAGTTTCTAATTAAATTTTTGACTTCCGAAAACATCCTTTTCCCTCTCTCATTCTCTAAAAATCTGACTAAAAGCTTCGCTCATTAAAATACATATTCATTATCTTTCCACACACACATACACCCATCCTACATCATAATTCTCACTAACAACGTTTTCCCCTCCTAACCATCATACCTATATCTCAATCCCTTTTTTCCCAAATAGAAGAAAAAAAAATCCTCAGCCCCATCGAACCATTAAATAAATCTTATATACACTCCCCTGGTCATAAATACCAAGCCATCCTATACTCCTTCGTCCCTCCATATCCTACACCATCGCAGTGTAAATCATCCTACCTGATATACACACGCACAAAACGCACGTATCTATCTATCTATCCACATACATATATACACCCATATACACGTACTATATACATATTATACATACGAGGAAATAATTAGAGCTATTGATCTTTCGGGTACATATACATATAGACGATGGGCCTCTATACATATAATACGTTAGCTTCTCCGCTTTAAAGCCTGAGCGCGCGCGCGCGCAGTTGCGTCCCACCTGTTGCGATTGGCTTGTGGCGCGTGCACCGAGTACGTTGGAAGCTTTTTGAAAAGAGGGGGAGGAGGTCCCGAGGGACGCGAGGTAGGTAGACGTGAGTGGAAAGTAAAGGAGGTATATATACTATGTGTGATGCTGCTACTGGAGGTTGAGTCAACAATTACGGCGGTGGGTGGTTAGAAAGGAGGTGTAAGATGGTGTAATTCGGTGAAGTGAAGGTAGATGAAGCTGAGCTGGGTTTATTATAGTTGGCAGTTTTTTTTTTAATTTTTTCGTATAGATATAAGATGTAGAGGTGTGTGTGGTTATTGAAGAGAGGATAAAAGTTCGAGATATGATACGGTGGAAAATTGCGGTCTTTAAATTTTATTACTATCGGTTGTGGGATATAAAAGTATAGTGATAAAAGTCGTATAAGTTCGTTTTTTTTTTCTATATTTGTGAATTATGATGTTAATAATATCGACAGGTTTATTTTCCTGACAGTTGTGTTGACTGTATTTAGTTGCTGATATATTTGATTCATTATATTATGGGAACTATTGTGTTGTTAAATATACACGTGTCCAGTTGCACCGCTGTGTATTGATGCAGCGTATACTGATTTACACTACTTAAATTATTTCCCATCGAGATATATCGCAGGATGAAGATTAATTAATAACTATATACGAAATTGGGGAATATCATCCATTTATCGGCACTATTATTTGATTATTTTGTAAATGACGTTTTGACGTACATTATTCGCGATAGTAAATAAATATAATATACGCATATATGATTGTCGAACTTATACGAATAAATAAGCTGAAAAACAGAAATGATTTTTGTTTTTCAAGTAACAAATTGTTCATTAGAAATAAATTTCCTGAATGTTCATAATTATATTTATATCACATTCTGCACTATTTTCTTCATCAACCTCCCTTAATATAACATTCTTCCCTTCTTCCCATTATATTCGCAAAGACACCATCACTGCACTTCAACGCATACATAACAACCACATACATCCTCTACTCAACCCCAAACACTCGAAAATTACGTAAAAAATTTTCGTCCATCCAACATATCTTACCTCACCTTCCATCATCCCTCACCTCACACACAGCGACTCCATTAACAAAGTTAAATCGCCCTCACCTCTGCCCTCCTCTCTGTCCTCAAATATTTTCGATCTCCCGCATGAACGACGCAAAGCTTCCCCCCTGTATACCTTAGCACCTCCGATATACCTATATAACGCGAATTTTCTCCTCTCACCCTCCTTCTCTCAATACATATATACTAACTGCGCAAACTCGAGTTATATATACGTAACCGTGCGCGCACGAAATTCGCGGGCGATCGAGGTCAACGATACACACACATACATACCTATACTACTTCGATTTACAACGGAATCTTCACGGGTATATATATAGGAGAGGTTTGGCCGACGGGATAATACGTCCGCTTATATACAACGCCGTGAGAACTTGTTAATTGCGTTCCGCATGGCACGGATACCGAACGATGGGGTCTGACGTTTTGGTTGGTTTTGTTAATTTTTTCGATTAGTTGGTTTCGAGTTGTAAAGATATAGAAAACAAATTTGTCTTTCTCGTCTATATGGTTTTATTGCGAAAAGTTATACTCGTACGATCGTCGCTTTTCCATTATCCGATTAAGTTTGTTTTACCGCACGGTTGCGATGCTGTGTTCACTCTCGCCCGGCGGAATCGTCGTTAAATTATAATTTTCCATTAACTGCTTCGCTTCCACGCGTCGACGCTTTTACAGCCGAGCAGTTGTCCGCGGGACCAAGGGGAAATCGTATTAATTAGAGGAATTAGCTTTCGAATATAGCTTCTGAATTCTCTTTATTTATGGATACTTCGGTCTTAGAACGCGTGTAGTGTAGTTGGTCTTCGACGTAAGAGATAAATAACGATTTGATTTTTATGAAGTATTACGTGTTGGTTGCAGAATTGCAGTTTTTTATATATATATATATCCTTTATTGGTACAGTAATTAAAAAATAAGCATTCAAATTCGACGAACGAATACACATAAAAATGAACGTTCATTACATTATTTCGCGCTCGTTACAAACTTCTTCTTCTTCTCCTCACGCTATAGTAAACGCAATATTTTTAATTACCCCCTCTAATTAAAATCGTGTGAAAAGTCACGAAACCGTCACAAAACAATATAAAACCAGTCGTTCTAACATCAAGCCGCATGCTTTAATTAATTGCAACCTTCAATCGATACTCCTAATCACATCGTTTAAAAATATTCTTCGTTCCGATACTGCTATATACCTTCTCTTTCCCCTTAAGCTCTATATAACCACACGACTCGTCTACCTCGTCGTCAGCTCCGAATTAATTATAACCCTTACGGCGCACGTTCTCGCAGAGAGAGAGAGAGAGAGAGCGAGCAACTACTATCTACTACTACTTGTAAGCTCATGTACGGGCGTGCGCGAACGCGTGCATAATTGGCAAATCGAGCGTCAAGATATATCCCGTACCGCGTGCTCATCGATTCCTATATATACCGTTAGGGGTTGTACGCCAGTGATTGTCTCGCGCTCATTGCTGCTGCTGCTGCTGTGTTTAGCTATTTATTTATAATAGGTTTTTTTTTTCTTCTCTTCACGAGGGTTATAATTATATATACGTTCGAATGTCAGCATGTGTTTTATGTAAAGTTGTGGTATATATAGTCTTTTGTAACGTTTATTTAAAATTTTAAAGTATTAGAGGGAGGCTTATATATAACGAGAAAATAGTATATATATAATAAATGTAAAACCATATATTATTATAATTCGTTTCGTGAATTCATTATTACGTCATGTTACGGATTACCGTGTGTTATATTCAAAGAATCTGAATATATTTATTATGCTAAAAACCTAACACTATAGCAGCTATATATAATTCTACAATTCCACATTAACACCTATAAAAACCTAACTAATCCATATAATCATTAGATAAATTCATCCTACCACCACAACACACTCGAAACTTAGCTTTCTCCGCGCACTCAATCCTTTGACAATACTCTCTCTCTCAACCCATATTACTATCGCACACGTTCTCCAACTTCTCGGCTATATATACCGTTCCTACCAACCCGCACACACACACGTGTATATATCCTTAGTTAATAAATATCCATCTATCTATTTACCCATCTACCCATGTATATCCTATGTCTACACTGCTACTATACATGTATATACGACTATATATATATATATATATATATATATATACCTACATTTCGCAAGCCGCGCGTGTATATATACTGTTACATGCGCAGGAACGGCCGAACAAGAGATTCGCTTCGCGATATACACGTGTAGTGGGTACAAAGAGCTGCGTGTGTCCCGCGGGGCGAATCGCAGATTGTACTCCGCGCTCTCTAAGCGTTACTCTAACCACCCCCCTCCCACTTCCCGATAACTTTGCTCGTATATATACGTGTGTGAGTGTGTAGTATAGATGTGTACGTATAGATATATGTATGGTAGCGCGGGTATAAGGAGATATTAGGATGATGAGGCGAATTTTTTGTTATTTTTTTTTAAGGTGATGGATTTGTGATGGTATGTAGAGAGAGTGAGTGCACGTATGTATATAGGTGTGTGTGTGAAAAGGTACGAGTCATTCGATTAGATTGAGCAACAGTTAGTGCGTTTCTTTTTTGGGAAGATTTTTTAGTGCGCTGGGTGGAAAGGAATGTGGTGTCGATTTAATAAAGCAGATTGATGGTTTGGGAAGGACGTGTGTGGATGCGGTTTTATTAAATTTTTAATGTGAAACAAGAGGGATGGGAGTGCTGTTTTTTTTTCATGTTTACGATTATTTATACCTATATGTGATTTTTTGATAATACAAGCGTACGTAAATTGATAGATATACAACCCTGGTAGAAATCGCTGATTTTTCTCCCATTGATGAAACGATTTTTCTAACATTTTACTCCCATTTTATAGCCATTTCAGTTGACTGGCCATAAAATGGGAGAAAAGTGGTAGAAAAATCGTTTCAGCAATGGGAAAAAAGTGGGCGATTTCTACTAGGGCAAGTATACTAATTTATTATGTATATACATACATATATATACATTACTAAATTTCTAACCAACTTATAACTTTCGACAGCTGCGGTTTTAACTAGCACAGTAAATTTTGAATTCTCGTAAATCAAAGTTAATTCAACAGACCTTAATCATAATAATCGAATATATTACGTATATATATAAATGCATTACATTCAGAGAAATATATCGACTTATACGTTCGCGATAAACACCGACTATATATATATACACGTGCGGACTGTCACATTTTTTATCGCCTTCTATTGAATACTTACAATATTAAAAAATGCGTTGACGGCGACCTCCCATCTTACACAATCCGATCCATCGGATATTACGTTCTTCGTTCTACGCGAATAACCAATAAAAATCTCTCTCTCTCTCTTCTCCCCATTGCCTCTCTTATAAAACAGCGATATCCGTACAGACCCGTCGTGATTTTTTTTTCTTCATCATAAAGGTACTTACGCAAACGGGCGACTGCATTATGTATGAGCTATGACTTTTCTCGTCTATAATCATTCTCTCTCTCTCTCTCTCCTTCGTCGACTATCTAAAACTTTTACTCACTTCACGTATATATTATCGTCGTATATGCTCTTTACGCAACCACCGTTTGTTATTTACCCTCTTGCACGTGATGCATGCATTCGACTTCTCCTCACACATATACATATATATATAAAACATTCACTATAGTGTCACCCTACCGTATAGTCCACTGCGTGCACGTAGATATGTACACATACACACGTGTATATAGATATAAATCACGCTGCTAAGTAGCTTCTTCCTCTCTTTCTCTCTTTGTGCGCGATCGATTAGATGTCGCAGGCGAGTGTGGGGGTGTAAATAAAAGCATATATAGAGAGAGAGTGGAACGGGGGGAGGGGAAGGATTTTCGCGCCTTTTGTCGCCCTTCGAGATAAAAGCTCCTTCCTGACGTCGATATATATGCTATGGCACAGCTGCGGACGGTATATATGTATAGGATGTTTGCTATAGGTGGCTTTGTTTGCGATGAGAGAGCTGAGGAGAGAAAAAGGTGCTGTTTCAAAAAAATTGCCAGCGCTTTTTTGTCGTGAATAAAAGGAGACACAGAAGTAGAAGAAGAAGAAGATGAAGAAGAAGAAGCAAGAAAGGCGAAATTTAATAAGCAAGGGTGCATGGTATACCTATATGTATGCGAAGCATAAGGAGATTAAGCAACGGTGTGCGTGTATGTGCGGGGAGGAAGGAAGTTAGTTAGTTCCCGTCGGTGGTGTTGTATACTTAATCAAGTTTAATCAGGTTTTGGTTTATTTTCTTATTTTGCTTGGATTTGCTGGATAATGTGATATTGCTTAATAAACGATGATATGAATGTACGTGCGAGAAGAAACGAAGGAAGTATAGATTCGAAGTATCGGTAAACGCTCGATAACTGTCCTTATATCCCTATATTACATAGGTGTAAGCATGAAAATTTCCCCCTCACACTACTGTACGAATCAATTAAATCAAGCTTTACGAGGTCCAGTCATCATCATTTCAAACGAAATTTAGGAAAAGACTTCAATTTTGTTCGAACCATACACGATCATATAATGAATTATATATATATTTTTAGATTTAAAGAAAATAAAAAAAATTATTTTCCAATTACATGTTTTAGAAAAAAATTTCCAGTTGTCTTAGTTTTTGTTACAATAATAACTAAATCGCAAAAGAATATTAATAAAGTACTATCTTTCAGAGTTAT
This sequence comes from Torymus tubicola, assembly GCA_035583055.1. NCBI lineage: Eukaryota > Metazoa > Arthropoda > Insecta > Hymenoptera > Torymidae > Torymus > Torymus tubicola. The sequence goes on from JAWWEQ010016259.1 coordinate 17,876, forward strand.
TGAAATACTTTATTATTACAATGTTTGTCCCTCGAAAAGCGGGGTTGGCGAGCGGAGCGAGCAGGGGGCGAAGCCCCCTAGTATATATATATGCATGTATTTTCTCGCGCACGGTCGGCAACGTCGTGTCTCTCGATTAGCTTCTTTAAAAGCTCGTAAATTATTAATGAGCGTCTGATGCTTTTTGATGCGCGATTTACAATTCCGTGGAAGTTTCTTATTCCCCTGCGCAGATATATATGTATATATATATATAGAGAGAGAGGACGGAGTCGATTGCAATGAATTTTGATAATGCGCCCGAGTCCCCATGAATTATTAACGCGACGTTGGCTGGCGATTGGCCGGCTGCTTTTATCGCATCTGCATGATGACATTAATCATTTGTAATTATAAACGTGTATTATTTTTTTCTTGTTCTTTCGTTACGTCATGGTACATTATACATCATATACTGTATATCATTTGTCCTGTTACTTTTATAATTTTTTGCATGTTAACGATCCAATAGCGGAAACTTCGATCTCTCTCTCTTTCTCTCTCTCTCTTTCTCGGATTTATTAAAAGATGTTATCTGCGTGCTACTATGCGAGCGTCATCGATTCGTTTATTTTATATATATATCTATATACGCTGCTAGCGGCGCGTCTTTTACGCTCGAATGATTTCGTTCCGCGCGTTGTGTTTGAACGCGTGGAATTCGGCAGAGATTAAAAAATGCAAAAGTGAGAGAAGGCGGAGGAGACGATGTGATTTAGATTTTATTAAAGATATATCCACGCAGCAGCGCTATATATACATATCTTTGTTAGTTGTCGTTGTATCGGTGGATTAAATTCTTCGTTATTCTCGCGAATCGGATTCTCACCGATTGCGTATGATACGGGATTATATTTTCGGGGCAAAAAGGTATTTGGATAAATATTTTTTTTACACACAATAGTTCGTTGTTCTAAATACTTTTTTCTTTCACATATCGTCTATATACAATTATTCATCGTTATATAACGTTTTTCAATAGAAGTTCCGGTATATTTTATATATATATATATATGAATGAAAAAAGCAAACTTTTTTTTTTAAATCGCAGAATACTTTTAATGATCGCGTAAAAAGCAGAGCATAGACAGGGACAATACACAAATCGAAACAGCATGATTAAAATAAAAATCTCAAATCCTTTCGATCGATTTAATCTCTCTCCATAGTCCTTTTCACATATATAAAAATTTCAAAGAACCCAACCCTGAAAACTGCGATTATCAGCTTCATTCGAATTCCATTCAACCGTCACAAAATTAATCATCTCTCTCTATCTCTCTGTTCTCTCCACGATCGGCGTTTATTAATTCCAATCAAGCCTTTATTTACACGCGCGTGTATACAAAAACGACTTCCAGTAACACACATTCATCCTCAATCGCTCATATTCGTCTCGTTTCCACGAACCGTTATAACATATATAAGAGTACCAAATCAACGACAGTTTCTATTTATCGAGAGAGCGAGAGAGACACACAGCTCAGTGATCGTCTCGCGTTCTCCGGGCACCCGGAGAAAGCCTGCTGCTGTGCGGCTCGATCGATTTTCAACTCTCTCTCTCTCTCCCTCTAGGCTCTCTATCTATACCCCCTAAAGCTCCTTTCACTCATAACTACGTCCTTTCCCTGGCTATTATAGAAGAGGAGATCTGTTGTTGATTTTACCAATGCCCGAAATTCCTACTGTCTTATACCCTTTGTAAAACACGGGGGGAGAAGAAAGTGAGAGATCGCGAAGTAGATGTTGTATTGCGAGTGTGTGTATGTGATAAATACACGACAATAGCCGCGAGGTGGTTTTATTAAGGGAGGGTTGATTTAGTAGTGTGTAGGTTCCGCGGTCGTAAAGTACACAAGTGCCGTAAGTGGTCGTATATGGGTTATTGACGTTTATATATTATATATACGGATGAGCTATGGAGTTAGTATAGCAACGAAGGTGTACATCGCGAAGAGGATAAAAGATACTAGCTAAAAAACGTGTATATAGCTTTATTTAGTATATGGATAGGAATTATCTATGATAATCAAATGATAACTTGCAAGTATACTCCAACGTTGAATTTCGATCAATTTTGTCACCTAGCAACATCGCTTGACAATATTACTCTTCGTATTTGTCTGAAACGTCGGCACTTTTGTATTCTTTAAACGATCTTATACAGGAGGGCTTCACCATCTGCTTCCATGCGAGAAAGAAACAGTTGAATTTTATCCCAGCCGCAGGGGGTTATTTCTCTCTCTCTCTCTCTCTCTCTCTCTCTCTTTCTTTTCAGTATATGGGAATTTTTACTTTTGAATTGTCCGCGAAGACCGGTGAAAAGTCTCGAAAATAATGGCGAAGATTTCTATAACGCACTTTGTGTAGGGGGAAAGAAAGAGAGAGAGAGAGAAAGCCTGCGTCGTGGTTCTCGCGCGCAAGGGAGAGCGAGAGAGAGAGAATAAATGGAGAATCCTTATTATTCTGAGAGGATTGTACATTTTAATGGACTTCCCCTCTTTATATTTCAAATGCGTTCGCTACTGCGCGTGCGATTCTATGGCTGTGCGCGCACGCGGGGGGGATAAAGTGAAAATTCAAATAAAAGAAATTTTTCTATAAAAGCGCGCAGATTGTTTGCGCTGCTATGTGAAAAATTAAATCTTAGCGGCGTCGTATAAAAATAACGAAAAAAAAAATACTGGTATCTCTTTTTCGATAAACTAGCAAATATATAGATATATATTAAGCGAACCGCGTAATAATTACCAACCGCATGGTCGCTTAATTAACCAAATATCCTCGCGCTGTCTTTATAATAATGTATAATAGCGAGCGGCGTATGTGAGTTGCAGAGGGGAGCCGGGTATATAAGCAAGCGCGAGAAAGGAGACGTGACTATATATATAAAGCCGCCGAAATTACGACGATGCTGGTAATAAGGAGACGAATGGAGGGGAGGGGGAGGAATGTACGCGGTCGTGTTTATCGATGGAGGGAAGTGAGTAATAGTGTGGCAGGCGTAGAGTAGAATGCGAGTAATAAACATGAGATTTTAGATGGATATGTAAGGGGGGAAACCGGTGAATAGTATATATCGTAAAAAGCGTTATGAAGGGAAGCTACTTTTTGGTTTATATGTTATAATTATAATATATATATATAAATGAAACGAGAAAAATAAAATTTTATACAACGTATATATATAGAAGAACGAGTTTTATAATAACAGTAATGATATATTCTTCTCGCGCGGAGTAGTCAGGAATATTTGTCATTTATGGCAAGTTAAATTTCACGATTAATTATGGTAATTTTTATTGCGCCGTCGGAAGGAATTTTTATCACGCTCGCAGAGCCTGGCTGCTGCTGCTGCTGCTGCTGCCTAGCTCATGCTGCAAGTACGCTTGGGGCCCCGGGGCTTATAACAAACTTTACGGTAATTTTTATGAGAACATTTCCCGAGTTTATACTACAAAGTAGGACCATTCCGGATGATTAAAGTCATTTGTAAAGTTATTTACTTGCGCCGAACATGGTTGTTCATCGTATATTATATAGATGTTTTTAATAGTATTATTAGCTATGTATATATGTATATTAGTGAATCACGGTTACCATACTGTGTGTTATTTATAAGTTCAATTGATTCGTGATGATGAAATTTGACGTATCAATTTTCTATAAATATTAGTGTCCACTCAACAATTTATCTCATATTATATTATTATTATTATTCTCAGTACGTATACCATATATACCTGTACTTTTTATTTTTATATATAACGATCAATCCCAAAATGTTTCCAAAATGCAAATAAAGAATCACGGTTGCGCGCACGTGTTACGTTGGTTAGTACGATCAAAAATATCAAAACAAAAACATCGCTTTATCCCTGCTAAAAAAAAAGAGAGAGAGAGAGAATAACGTATCTCTTTTTTTTCACCTAAAATAACATAAGTTTTGCTTACAAATACAGCTTCTAGTTACACCTCGATTCTTCTGATCGAACAAAAAAAAATGTAAAAGAAAATCATTACATCGCCAAATTTAAAAAAAAGAAAAACAAAAAATTCTCGGATCAGGTCCCATCGTTTGTAAAAGTAACAGAGAAAGAGAGAGAGAGAGAGAGAGAGAGAGAGTCCTCGTCAAACAAATCGATCCTCACTTCACTCGTATACCATATAATACCTACCCGCACGGTCCTCGCAATTCCAACAGCCGGATCCAACAATCTCCCGCCACACTCTCCTCCGCCTCATTCCTCTCTCCCTTTTCTCGCGAAAATGGAGGTCGTCGTCGTCGTCGTCGCGTGTGTATAGGACGGTCGATAAACTTGTTGCTCTCACCGTTCGCTATATATATAGTACTGCTGCTACTGCTGCTGTCGCGCCGTTAAAAATCGCATCTCTCTCTCTCTCGTGCTCTCGACAAATAGTTTTCCTCCCCCTCCCACCCCCTTCTCCACTCTTTTATTTTACACGCTTTTCCGCGAGAAATGAATTATCGGCGCGCGTGCTCGCTTTTTCCCCCCCGACGACCAAGTTTTAAAGCTGCGCTGTCATCGCACGCGCGCGCGCTTATGTGTGTGTGTAATTTCAGGGAAATGTGACGTCGCGGTTGAAGAGGGTTGAGGCATTTTTGAGAATGGGTTATAGTTGTAGCGTCATGCGTGAGTGGGAGATTGGTTTCGAAGGCTTAAACTGGTTCCGATTCGTAGATATATGTGTGTGTGTGTTTATTTTAAGCGGACGTATGTATATTTGTCCTTTGGTTTTACACAGGTTTACGTGCTCTTTTTGTTTTATTTGGTAAAAAAAAATACCTTATCGAAGGTATACAAAACATTTACTTAAAAAAAAACAAAATAAAAGTGTTTTTTTATCAAACAATACCGCATGTATATACACATTTATAAATTATTCAACTATTTTACACATGTATATATAAAAAAAATATCATTACTTCTCGTTTCAATTATAATTAGAATTCACGGGCCGGCCACCCTAATATACATAAATTACGAATTACAAAAATATCATCGCGGTCGACGCAGCGTACCGGCCTCGGTGTAACTTTTATAGCGTTATTTTGAACCTTTCAAAACCACATTTTACCTTTGTGCATATTCAAAAGCAGTGGTGGCGGTCTGTATAAGTATATAGCCTTGGCTTGACGCTTTTCTGCAAAAAAAAAATACGGTAAAAATAACTCTTGCGCATGCTCAACCGTATATACGAACGCTAAAAGGCTTCGTCATTCGGAATTCGCGCGAATTAGCGAAATTGCGTTTAAAGTTACGCAAATTCCTTTTTTTTTGTTCTCTACCCCTGGGTTTTGCCGTTGTTGTTGCTGCTGTTGTTGTTACTGTTGCACATACAGAAAGAGACCCTGGGTATAAGGATAATGGATATGTTAGGGTGTTTTATCGTTGCCGAGAGCTTTTAGTACACACACAACACATGTGAGTGGAATCGGTGATTAAATAACCTTTTAGCTATTCCCTCGATGTTCGTTCGCGTTTCTTTCCTTTATTCTTGTTTTTTTCTTTGCTTCTTTCATCACTAAGCTAAATAATTTTTTTCAACAAGTTTGCTCGATTCTCGGTATCCGTAATAAATTAAAAACTTGGAAAATTGACAGGAACGCGTGCAGAAAGGTAGAGTGTGTCGTTTATTAAAAAATACCATTTGCAAGTACGACGCGCATACGAGTAGAGGTATATAGGTATATATACTTGTGTAAAAAGGACTGTGCGTCCGAACGCGGCGCGTAAAAAGAAATTTTCATCTCTCTTCGCGTATATATATATACGCGACGCTAAAATATAAACGACGAGCGAGTGTGTAATTAAAAAATGTTATCGCGATCAAAAAGAAGTGACGCGTGCGTGTGCGTGCGATGATTTTACGTGCCTAATATACGTAACGTTTTAGCGAGAATTTTCGCGAGGGATTTCTTTGTAAGAGCTAATGTTTTAGAAGGGCGATATTTAATAGAAAGAGTGCGTTTCGCTTAGTAACAGTAGTAGCAATGGAAGAGAATTTTTAATATAAAAATTTGGATAATTCCGGAATTAATTTGTGAAATCTTTGATCTTTATAACACTAGGATAAAAATTTCTTTATAGCTTCATTCTATTTCAATGAAACTTATAAGCGTTTCTTATTTCTTAATTAAAGGCAATTTTTTAATAGCGTCATTTTTTTTTTATTTCTCTATAGAAATTTTCATTTCTTAACGACTGACAAAAACATTATTTTCCACATTCTTCAATCCACGCAGCAAAACTGCATTTCACCGATGATATATTTACGAGTTCATTCGCTCGCATTACGCTTCTGAAATTGCTTTCAAATCGTCGCTACCCAAGAACAATCCTATATATATATATATATATATAAATCCAGCTCGAATCAAATCAAACTCGACCATCTCCTCACCACTTGCGACCGTCAATGACAAAAACTATCTATATATACACATATATACATATATAACATATAGCAGACGAAACCATTCGACCGTATAGGACCGTATACAGTCGAAAATCCGATACACAATATAGAGAAAAATTCACCCACCGGGCCAATCACGAAATCTCCGAGAAAATCGGATTGCACTATATATACCGGAGATGGGCTATTCCCCTTTCTCCAAGAGAGGTCGATTCTTAGTTTTTGCTATATATACGTCGAGGGTTGATGGATTATGTACAACAGAGGTTTTTCTTTTTTCGTTCTACGAAAAAGGCCACGCGGTTAGGGTTGCGACGCGCATTAATAATGAGGGGGTAGAGAGAGAGAGTTTGAGGGATGGATGCGGGAATGTAAGTATACACGTATATACACGTGTTGTGTGGGATTTTTGTAGAATTTTAAAAGTATATACGAGAGGGGGGAAAAAGGGAAAGGGATGGGTTGTAGGATGCATTTTTTAAAGAGATTATTAATGGATCAGATGAGAGAGGGTTTAAATGGAAATTGATAAATTAAATTGTACATTTTTCATGTGTACCTCGTTAATATTACTATATAGTATAAACGCGTACGTGTGTGTGTCTGTAATTTTAGACAAATTTCGTGCAAAGGCCATTGAAATCTGCGCAACAATGTAGAAATGTTTATTCAATTCAGTATTTATTAATTTATATATATATAACACTCGAATATCATTCGTTAGTGTAAAAAGAAACTCGATATTATGCATATATATGTAATATCTCGTTTTCCTGGAAAATTGTATTTTGTATTTCGAAAATATATGTAACACAAAGGGATTTCCAAATTAATATACACACATTATTATTCAACATCCAGGTCTCGTAAAATAACAACAACAACAACAATAACAACAACGAATTATAATTATAAATACTTCGTCACCCGATGACGCACATCGGCCTTCGTGAACAATAATACACAGTCTACAATCCAATATCCTATATAGTCCCTTTCTGTTTACAACTTACAGTTCCCTCGTGTAGCATCCCTTCGTCGAACATAATCGGTGTGCAATCAATCAATTAGTCGCATCTCCGTTTCAACTCACGTATAGGCATTTATATATACAACCTATATAGTTCTGCATTGTTTTCTCTTGTCTTTGGCTGGTTCGCCCCTTCTATTTTAAGATTCAATATAAACCCTAGGAGGAGAAAGAACTACCAACAACATTGGAAATCCACTCATGAAAAGCACGTAAAAAAAATGTGTGCAGTGGATCGAATCAGTTGTTCGCGTTTCTTTTTATTTATCTGTGGAGGGAGAGGAGATCCCAGTGTTATATAGTCTTGTCACGTATAGGTACGATGACGCTTGGCGGTGTTCTTAGCTTAGAGCTGCTGCAAGATCGAACGATCGATCTCGTGAAAAATGACGCGTTTGATAGTCTGAGATCGAATGCGCTAGGTTATTTTTTTTTCTTCTTCTTTTTCTTCCCCCCCTCGTCTTTCCTGGTGGGAGATATCGCTAATTCGAAGGAGATGGCGAGTGGAATGGAGAATGAGGTGAGGTGAATGATTGGTAATTACTATGGCCGATCTTTCACGGTTCTGTGATTATTCAAGCAAAGATATAGATTATTTGCCGAGTTGATTTCATCGTGTCTGATAAAATTAATCTTTTTTCCTTTTAGTATTAAAATTTATTTATATATATATATATAGGTTTTAAAATTATACCTATATGTATTTCTAATATTTCTTATTTTTGGCGGGGATGAGGTTTGCAATAAAATATACGAATTGCGGAGCAGAACGCGAGAAAAATCATCTCATTTATATGCATGAAGAATTCGTTAGATTTTATTTAAAACGAGCTTTTCTACTCGTCAAATGTAGAAAGACAAAAACTTGATGCATTTATAAACGACGCGACCCGACATATAAAACCTCTTACCCCCGAAATCTGTATAAATAACACTTTTCTACAAAGAATAACTTTGCATATATATATATATATATATATACAAACAATGCCGCATTGTATATAATCGAACAAAACAAAACAATAAATATATCTGTTCGCAAATATTCGACAACATTATTAATTTCCCTTTAATAAATATAAATCACACCCTTATATACCACCTCTACTATATAAATCACGCTTATAATACGAATGCAATTCACACGCACCCAAACAAAAAAAAACACCTGTTCACTTCGCTATACCGTATAAAAAGTCATGCGCTTTGATTAACGCGACAGATATATATATATATATATATATATGAAATTTCAACACACACACATATGAATAAGAAAGAATGCTCGTGCATATACTCGGCGTGTTGCATCAATCATTCGTATAATATACACACAAACACCAACTGTAATCTCATACAATCGGGCTATACGGGATTGTGCAGAGCGCGGAGGAAATTCTCGGAACCACCTCGTGGTCCGTGATTTTCCTAGTCTCTCCTATATATACTCCGACTCTATGCGAAGAAAGAGAGAGAAGAAGAGGAATACCGGGAAGTAAAACGCGTATATACTAAACGTGCGCGTGCAAGCGCTTGAAATAATTCCCCAGGAGAGATTCCACACGAGTTCTCTCTCTCTCTCTCTGTGTTGCGTTGTTTTTATACGACGCTGCGGGTACATATATAGGCTATAGTTAGGCAGGAACGAGGAATTTTCTCTCAGGCCTGCGTTTTATTGCGCGCAGTATATAGTGGTAGTAGTAGTAGTAGTAGTGATTGTTGCAAGGGGGAAGGATATTATGTTACGCCGCGTGCGTGCGATGTTTGGTCTTATATGTATATATATATATATATATGTATGAATTCGGTGTGGATTGCTCGAGATTTTGGTAGTCGTGGAGGCGTACTTGCGCGCTGTGTTATTTAATTAAAAGGGGGATTGAAGCTTTGTTGGTGCGTTGAAGAAGGAGGGAGGAAGGGAGGTATATATAGTTCGAAATGCTACGAGGTTGAAATATTTTCGTTTACCCGTGGAGCTAGCTTACGTTTGGCGGGGTAAAGTGTGTAAGTATAATAATTTTGATATTTCTTTGGGGTACAACTGGGAGAGCTTTGGTATTTGTGTAATACAGAAGTAAATCTGGGATATTTGGTGTGAAATGGTTTCCAAAAATATCGCTATCTGTATGATAAAATTTCGTTCTATATAATAAAGCTGATCCTCTTTGTTTTTTTTTTACAAACCAAAACTTTATAAATTTCAGCATCATCTTAAAATTTATTAATTCACATCTACATTTAATTAAATTGTAAAACTTTAATTCTATTAGCTATATAGAAGATGTGGTTCGCATATTCTCGATATCCTCTTTTTAAACAGTAAACACGGTATATTCTCGAATCCCAACTCCATAATGCATTTTGTTTTGTCACTATTTCTCTGTCTCTCAAGAAAACAAACACACGCGCACCTTTTGAATCCCGTATTTCGATCACGCTTTTGAAAAATCCTCTGGCACACCCTGTCCTAGCTAAATATAATAAAATATTCAAACACCTAGACGAAAAATCTTACCGTATAATAACCGGTAACACCGTCTTTAATTGAAAAAAAAAAAAAAAAAAATAATAAACACCCAAAACATCACTGCCCACACACACACACACACATCTGCGTATACACAGAGAAAAATTAATATCCTACTCTCTCTCTCTCCACACGAACAAGTTTTCTATTTCGAGATGAAAATTCCACGCGTTCGTGTAGCCGGGCAGTAACGGTACCGGTATTTCGACACTCGCGACTGCTTTTTTTTTCGCTGGCCTCGATACGCAAAAAAAAAGGAAATGAACGAGGATACTTCGACTGAAAATCTTGTAGGGTCGCTGTCAAAGGATAAATATTTACGATCGCTATATAGGTACAGAGTAAGGAAGAAACTTTTTCATAAACTTTCTTCGAAACTGCACCGATCGTATATAGACTCGTTTATCTCTCTTACTTCCTCCTACTTTCGTTGTATAAGATGCGACGATGTATATAACTTATATTTGCGAATCGAAGAAAGAGAAGAAAAATTCTAATAACTTGTGTGTATAATTAGGGAGCTGTCGCGTCGAATGGAGGGGAAAGTATTGGATATATCATTCGGACGAAATTACTTTCAAGAAGTTACTTCGCGCTCGAAGTGTAGGGGAGACGAGGTTAGCGATCAATTGATCAATTGACAGGAGAATATCTTGATGGAATGATGACTGTGTACGTATCGTGAAGTTAATATATATAGCAGTGATGTATGGCGGAGATAATTGAGAAGAATAAGTAAGTAGGGTATCGGTTGGATATAAATGCTTATAATGAATTCGTTTTTTGTTGCTCGATTATAACGACGAATTGATGATGACTTATATACTTGCTGGAGAAAATATGTGTGTGTGTGTTTTTATATATAGACGGAACGATAAAATAAAAATACACGCAATATATTATACGTGTGGCGTATTGGCAGGAGTATTTTTAAATTGGCGTGGCCGTAATTGATGGGGAAATAATTTTTATCGAAAACTTATCATCGTATTGTTATCTCTCTCTCTCGTTTTACTTCTGTTGGGCTATATTGGTAGTTTATTCGTTGTTGGAAACATCGACGTCTATGTGTTGTGGTGTAGGAGAAACGACGAGTCACCGCGAAATAAATATACGATATAAAAAAATAGTAGGGAGAGAGAGAGAGAGAGAGGGGTGAGGGGTAAAGTCAGTATATACGTAATAATATACCTTAGAAGATAAGCGAGTGAACGCTTGACCACTGGTCGGGTGTGTCTGATCAGCGTTATTTAGTTTCTCCAAAGGATGGCCACGACATCATTGATTATTATTTCTTTGTTGTAAAAATATGTTACGATTTACGTTAGGATTACGATGTATATTGCTGTTTGGCTGGTTGACAAGTGTAAATTTGATTTCGACGTTTGACGTTTGTTATTAATCTAGGATTATCTCTAATCCGCGCTGTAAGGTAAAAATACGCTTTGCACTTTTTCAAGTATAAATCCTGTGTTTATATATATATATATATATATATATATTTTAAAGGACAACGAATAGTATATGTATAAAATAAACGATATGATCGACAATACATGCACTTATGAGGGATCGCACATTATTTCAATATATATATATATGAAATGGGAAATGTTAATTGCACTGAAAAAACAATACGAATAATATATACACATGTATATATGATCGCCTAGGGAAACCAATCTATCAGAGTAAATAAAAACAAACGTCCCTATCATTGTACATCAATATTCCAAACCATATAAAATATATCTACACACACATACGCGCCAACGACAAGCAAATATATACAAATAGAAACCGCGGTCGTCGGTCGACTTTGCGGAGAGGTTGATAAAAAAAAAGCGGCTGGCTGTATCACTCGACGTACGAAAATATCTGCCCTCTCCGCGGCTATATAGTCCACTTTCTCTCCCTCTCTCTCTCACTCGCCGAGGCAATAAAGGACGTGAGAGCACTGCGGGATTGGCTTCCATTGTAAACATTTTGATTGCGCTTCCAACACACACACACACACGTACATACGAGTACGCGTATACGTATATATATATACATGTCCGCGGCTCGCGCAATTTCGAATTATTCAAGCCACTTGGGAAATTCGATCTCTCAAGAGTGCGCGCGCGCGAGCGCCAAGCGAGTATAGGGGAAAGAGAGAGAGAGAGGGAATCCATTGACAGGTCATTGCATTTGTCGCTCTTGTGTATCAGGCGCGTGCGCCTATAGCCGACGTTATATACGATGGCGCGCTAGGAAATCGAAATATCCCCGGTGCTTTTTCATTATCCACCCGAGAGTACGCAGAGACGAAAGGGATTGTTCGACTCGCCAGTCGCTTGAGAGGTTGAGTGAGGAGGAGAAGGAGGGGGCGATCTTTAATGAACTTTTTTAATTTAACGCTTTAAAGTTGCCAGACGAGAGTTGTACCGGTAGGAGTTCGGTGACATTTGCATTTTTCTCTTTCGATGCTGCTGCTGCTGCTGCTGTTGCGACTGCGAGGTAGAGAAGGATTTAATTGGAGTTAACATAAATTGCAGAGAGAGAGAGAGAGAGAGAGAGAGAGAGAGAGAGAGAGAGAGAGAGAGAAGTCGGTGACGACGACAACGAGGTGGAAGAGTAGGAAGAGTGCTGGGCGGGCTGTGCTCTTAAAAATTTGTAATACTAATTTTATAACAATTGAAAAGACAGTCTTTTACTAACTTTCGGTTTGTCTTTTTGTTTTGTTTTTCTTTTTAAGGAAACGCGAGGTGTGATTTATTCAATTATGAATAATGAGGTTTTCTAACTTAAGTAGTATAGGAGTAGTAGTAGAATATAATTGATAGATTGGTAGTATCGAGGGTCGGCTGTATGCGATGAGTACTACCGGCTGACCCAGACGTTTAATTATTCGCTGTTGAATAATTTTGATGAAGTTGAAGAATATCAAAGTTTCAAGAGTCCCCTAGTGCTAATCTGCGTCCGCGGTGTTTTGAAATCGATTGAAAATTTTCGGAAGTGATAAATTCGATTTGTGATTGTTTTATATATATATATATATATATATATATAGCTTTTATTATACCCATGAGATATAATGAACATGTATACGTAATTATAATAAATCATTATAACATACATATACCGGTACAAAATTAATAAAAATTCTACCTTTATTCCTACACATCACACATACACAGTTTTCTTAAAAATTCGAATTCTCCGTACTCACAAATCACCCACACTTGGACTATCGAATTACACTACTGCACAATTGCGGCGCTTTACTGGCGACGCGGCCAATGACACGCGACGCGTATGCGGCTGGAGGATTGATCAGCCGAGAAGCAACAGGGTGCTGCTGCTGTTACCCGGGGGTGTGATATAGCGGGCTTTTTCTCTCGCGCTCGATTGGCGACGCGCAGAAGGGATTATACGCGTGGGATTGTATATATATATTGTAGAAAGGAGTTATTGGTGTCAGAATAGTTTTCAAGTGTGGTTGGTGGTTTGATTTTACGGTAGGTTGCTGTAAATTTTAATTGAATATAATATCGCGAAATGATCGGCGCGATGTGTTTTGCACTTTTTCATTTACTTGGTGTATATATGGACATATCTAGGATATTTCTTTTTAATTTGAGAGTAATTGACAAACAATTTTCGATGTTTGTGTTATTGCAAATATAGTTTTAGGTTTTCTCATAATATTATATCACAGCTATAGGCTGACAGAATATATAAGGTAAATTTCCGTAAAAAATTTTTCATAGCTGTTTTAGGGGGTTAGAAGTGTAAAAACTTTGTAAATTCCATGTGTAAATCATGAAAATTTTTTAACTGCTAGTAAGTGTACTTGAATGCCGCGATATTTATCACTTTGATTTCCGGTAAGTTTATAGTTAGTTTAGAGTCATTATAGACCCAATTTTTTCTACGATTCCATTAATGTACCACTTTGTAAGAAAAAAGTTCTGTCTTCTTAAATATGGGTTTACATGTTTTTAAAATTTTTTAATTTTTATACAGTTAACGATCTGCACAAAATGCCGTCTTCTTAATTAACTAGGTGTATCCATATTTCTATTGGTAGTAGAAAAGCACAAATTGTGAAATGCGTCCGGTATGTGTGCCATTAAAGCGCTTGAAATGACAATGCAATACTTGTAAGATTAGTGTTGAAAACGTGATTAATTAAAAAAAAATGTACATTTATCTAAAGCACAGCTTGCAATTCTTATTGACGGGATCATAAGTTTTTATGATATTTCAATGTAGAAAACAAATCGCGTTAATTTTATTTGCAGTATAAAAGATTTAGAATATTATGAATATCAGTATAAGAACTATTTTACATATTTCATTGTATATCAAATGCAATGCTATTCTTATGGGAAAAATGCGCCATAAATGTTGGAAAAAATGATTATCACTATATGACAGAATATTACTTTTCAAGTGTTCAAATAAATATACGGAAAAAATTATACTAAACTTACTCTTTTTTGTTTTATTAATTTTAATTTCACCGAATTTAAAGGTACCCTAGATATGCTGCTAAATATATCTGAACAAAGTAAAATTCAAAATATTTTAGAATCACTTACACAGTCACATCGCGTGTTGTAAGTGTAGTTCACTTATAGCTTTTACATACAACTAGTTGTATAGCGACAAATCTTTCCCCTTTTATTCACTAATATAAAACGCATTCCACGTGGAAGTGCACATTCAAATTAGCCTTTACAATCGATTTGCACGTTCCTCTATACCGCATACGTACAGTCGTTGTCGTTATTTTGAAAAATACGCGCACTCAAGCGCCTTAAAAGCATTCCGAAGTTTCTCCGTCGCGCAAACAACATTCGCTTGTACGTATATACATATATACTACGATGGTCGCGCGTGCTCGACTTTTTCTACCGTTCTCGTTCTCTTTTTATTCCCCCCCCCCCCCCCCATTGTTGCTCGAGGCTCTTCGTGAGATTTATGTTTCTAATAAAGACGTATTTTCCAATCGATTCATTTTCTCTCTCGTGCGCGTATGTGGTTTCCACCTTTCCTTCGTGTATATATACATATCTATATATACAACTCACAACCGAGGAAAAATCTCTTTGACAAGATTGTTTATGTCCTCGCGTTTATACTCGCGTGCAAAGACATTTTTCGCTACATACATACATGCACGCACGTGTATATATATATATATATGGATATATATGTATAAAGTTCAAGAGATAGCCTGTCAAGTCTACGTACGCGGGAACGTGGAATTTGAAATCTGTCGACGATGTTCCATAGGAGTTTATGACGGAAAATGTAAAGCAAAAATGTCGCGGACGAATGAATTTCTGCGAAATTTATTTATTGTCTACGTTATATATAGGTACATGGGGAAAATTCATCGTATACTAGCGAAACGCTTGCACTAAAAACGAATGAAAAATTCCGTTAACGGTGTGTCTGTATGTATATATGTGTGTGTGTGTGTATATATATATATTGGCAATTCGCATACCGTATAAAATTTATAACCTTTAAGAGATTTCACGCCTTTTGAGCTTGCCGTCATACACGAGAGGTAGGCGGAAAATAGGATACTACGCTCGTATATATATGTATAGGATATACATAAAGGCGCATCGCAAACGAAGTTTGCATAATCCAGGAAACAGTATCCACGCGTCGTGAGCTAAAAGTAATTTCGCAACCACTCGAAATCTTTCTTTTTCACAGTTGATTTGAATTTTTGAGCGAGAAATCTTCGGTCTATATTTGAGCTAACCCCGTGATATTAGATTATCATGGGGAACCGACATGGCGTGAAAAAAAAAATTAGCTTACTGTCAGCGCAAGTGAATGGATTAGTTATTTGTTCGAGGTGCATTATATATATATATGGTATCCGAATGAATAGAAATTCTCGTTTTAAATGCATATATATATTTCGCTCAAACTGATATCTCATCTATGCATGATGAACGAGTGTCTATAATGAAAATCTAATGACAGTATTTATATGCATATTAATTTCCCTATATACCTGATAGAGATTCTTTCGTATGAAGATAAAAAAAAAATTAGGTCATCGACTCTAATTTAAAAACTCATATCGTACCAAACCAACAAACCTCATTTCTACTAGAATCAAATGAAAATGTTAATTCAACAAACCGTATACCTTCTCTCGATTATACACATCTAGATTTATTTCACATACCAAAAACTATACGTTGTTTTCATGCACTCATCCCTCACATACCATTTATTTCAAAAAACCATCTCTCTCTCTCTCTTTCTCACCGCAGCACACACCTGTTATCACATCGGATGCATTTTCGTTATTTGATGGTCACCTACGATAACTTACTCTTTACATTCGCCTCATTTCCACGTTCTCGCGTGCGTGTGACGTTGCGTCATTGTATAATAATGGAACGCGTATAGGTATATCTCTACTCGCGCCTGCAACGGTAGGTAGTGGCACAGCGTGAGATAAACTAATCTCCCCTGGCAGTCGCCGCCACCTCGGACCTTCCCGTCTATCCTATTCCATCTTGCCTCTCCTAGTGTAAGATTAGATTCCGATTCGTTGGAGACGCTGTTGTATACGTGCGTGTTGCAAGTATAAGATGATGACAATGT
>JAWWEQ010016269.1:0-34532 GCA_035583055.1 Torymus tubicola
GAAAAATTTAACACTTGAAGAATATTTCAGTCAAGTTTTCAAATTGATTTAGTATTTTACAAAAGTCGCTCATGCTATCTTAATGTTACCTCATCACATATAATTTTTATTTAAAAAAATATTCATTTCCGATTAATTTCTCTTCCCATAATAAGTACTTATATAAATATTTCTATCTTCAGTAGCCCCGTGACATCAGCTACTACAATGGACGGCCAGAACGGTACTCGTCCACGTACCTCGCAACCACGCGACGGCGAGAATATTCCTGTGACAGGCCGCGACGTAGGCCCGCATCCTCGTGGTGCTTGGGGTTCGCGGCCTCTCAGTGCTGGACCCTTCCATCGGCCCAACTTACCTGAGGTCGAGGTTGTGCGAGTTCTTGCCGACACGCCGCTCAGGCCTGAAGATCCAGCTGTGCCTCTCATCGCGGCGATCAAGAAGGAGCTTAATAAGTTTACTTATGAACCGTGAAGATATATTCACGTGATGGAAGGCGTAAAGGAGAGGGAAAGAGAGTGGATTTTGGAAGACAGTAGAAGAGACTATAATCTTTTGTAAAATTTTTATTAAATGGATTTTCGGTTGATAATAAGAAACTTTATGAAAAAAATAGTCATTATTAGTCAGCTATTTTCAACGATTTGTCTTAAATACATTACGGTTTGATGGAGATAAGTGAATTCTACTTGTTTCCAAAATACACTTTTTATCGAAGAAGAACTTTGCTATTCTCGATAATCCGTAGGATTTAGCTTTAATTTAGGTCAAGTGAAATTTTAAAGTTTTGAAAGTTCCATATACTTTGTCCTTTAAGACAAATGTAGTTAGATAATTATAATTAATGAAGTTCGTCTCGTCTTCTTTAGCACTATTCATTATAATTGCAAAAATTTTAGGTACTTTTTTCGTCTATTCGTTATTTGTTTAAATTTAATTAAAGTATTCCAAAGACTTATTTAACAATCGTAAACATTTATATCGAATAGAATATTATATAAATATGTTATTTTTGGAGTAATTATTTATTAAATTAAGTAACAATTCATAAAAAAACTGACTATACAAAAATACCTTTATTTGAAAAGATCCGTGGCGGAATAAATTCAGATTAATAAACCATATGGTTCAACTGACATTCGTTTGGATTTAGAGCATTAAATTATGTGCAATTTAGTCTTTTTTATAAGAATAATGAACCACAAGGTGGAGAAATAATATCTTAGGTAATATGAGCATTTTTATCGAAAATATTTGGTAAAACTTTTCTTACACTATATCTAGTGTAGTGTTATATTACTTCCAATACTTATAAAACGTAGGTTTTCCACCAATTTATTGTTAAGTTTTTATTTCAATATCGTAAAACTTAACTTTAGCAGCGTTACCTGGACTTTAACATTTTATGAACCATAAATATATATATGATTCTTTTATGAACCACAATACAAACATATATTATTTTTTCGTTACAACCGTTGTATAATTTAAAATCATACGAGCTATACAAAAATTTTATGTTTTATGATTAATGAAGTCAATGTAAACCAGTATTTTTAATAGTCATCGTTATATTTTATAGTGAGAAATGTGTTATTGTTTTCTGTAAATATGTAAATGTAGCCCAATGTCGCCATCAAAAAGTTTCTATACCATCAACCTAATATGCGTACATATGCGCGTAGGTAGATGAAAAATAGCTGCAATAGGTATATCGCATACATATAGTTCACCTACACATTTAAATAACAGGTTTTAGATAATATATTTAAAAGGCGGCTGTACCTATATGCATTTTTGCAGTTGTTCTGGTTATAAAATCCTCGCCGCTATAGTTTCTCCCCCCCTTTTTTTTAATCATAATTGTTGCATTTTGGCACGCATTGATAATATAATAACTTCTTAGCCTCATCTTATACCTTTATAAATTTATAATTGCATTACCATTTTGTGCCATTATTAAATGAAAAAAAATTTAAATGAGAGGATTTTCAGCGAGATCGTAATAGTCAGTACAGCTGTAAGAAACCTTCCCAATGTAAATATACTTATTGAAACTTTTATATTACAATGTAGATGAGAGATATTATTACTATATATATAAGTATATACGTACATATCTCATTATCAATTTTTGCACAAAGGAACTGATTGTTAACCATTGCCTATTTTATACAAGAAACGCTATCGTGAATGAATATTTAAGTGTACTTTTTAAAGTAATCGACACCGTCCACAATTTTTGTTAAATAAAAAATTATCTAATCAAATGTATACTTGTCAGTGTTTCACTTATATACCATACTATATACACATTCGCAAAAATCATCTGACCTTAATTCATTCAGAACTTTCCTGAGAATGATGTACCACAAGAGTTACAATTTTGTCCCAGTAGTTCAACTCAACGGTACGTTCGTCCAACAGATGGCGCTGCCTGCTTCGTTACTTAACGGAAAGCATGTTGGTATGTAAATAAAGACACGACAGTGTGGTACACTGTTTGTTTGCTGATGAATATTGCAAACATTGTTTAAAAAACAAGAAACGGTAAACTGAAATAGTTAAATAACGAATTACCAGCGACTTGTATATTTTGTTTATATATTCGGTATCATCGTTCGTGCGATAAGGTTATAGATTGAACTTTTATTATAAATCATTGTAGCAACGTTTGCTCTACAAATAATGATAAATTAAAATAATCATAAACATATATATATATTGTGTTGATAAAATTTTTTTAAGGTCAAACATTAAAGAAATATGTATATTATCCTGATAATGAAGTAAAATATTTTTATCAAATCTTACTCATTATATCAAGACAATTTTGACGATATTGTATATACAATATGCAATGATTGTACGATTAAAAGTTCAAAAACCTTTACAAAACTTTTCCTTTTTAAACTTCAACATTTTCATCCCACCACCCTCTTCACCTTCACCTACCAACATACCCTGATCATCCTCAACTGTATACCAGTCTGCGCCTTGCGAAAGAAACAAAACAAAGTCATCTCGCGCATGTCGAGCCCGGCCGAAGCGTCTCTCCCTCTCTCTGATACCCTCGCGCGTCCATGTAACCGCGTGTGCGTAGAGTCGTCGACCCGGCCCAGCCTAACCCGACGCGCGCGCTGTGGTGATATTGGTGGGGGAGTCGACGTGCAGTTTGATTAGGCAGTGGTGGGGAGTGCTGTATATGTGTGTATATGAAGAAGAAGAGACGTATATATGGTGATGATGATGGAACTTGGATGGGGATATTGCAGGCGTGCGGGGATTTTTTTTTTTTTTGGTGTGATTTGGTTGAGCGAATAAATCGTTTTTTTTATAGTTTTTGGAGTTTTGATTTTGACTTTTTGTAGTTAGATGCTGGACGTGGTGTGTATTATGGCTATAAAATGCAATGTTTATACTTAAGTATATATTGTTTATTAATGATATTTGTTAACATAATGGGCAGAAATATTAAAGAAGATGTTAGTTACAAGAATATATCGAGAACTTTATGGGATACATGTATATAACATCAAAAAACACTTAAATATACTGCCTCTATTCATTTTTACACAATTACTTTACGATAAGCATTATAAAAGTCATACTAAAAACAAGATATCAATTTTAAATTTAACATATTCCTTGCGACGCAGTATTTCACTACTCTTTGGAGGAGGATCGCGTCATCTACAAAACTACTTTGCAAACTATATACAGAAAAAGTCAAATTCAACCGGATAAGTATATAACCATTCTAATGTACTTATTGCAATAAGTATACTTTGTCATGGCAAAGGGTCTACGACCTCATCTTCCACAACAAGAGGAATATACTAACTCCATATTATAGCGAAGTTTGCAAAGTAAAACTTCTGCTTTATTTATTATATACGTACATATACATATGTACGAAAGTATAGACGCGCGAGTACACGTGCGTTGTTATATCGTATATATACTTGCACGTTTGTATATTGATAATATTATATTTTTTGCCTTTCAGCTGATATACACACTTGTGCGCAACCTTCATTATATACCGAACCCGATTAGCATACATTTGTTGCGTATATATATCTCAATCGACACTAATATCTCTTATTATACCTTCTTCTTCCAAATATCAAACATTATACTTTTCTTCTTTAACCTACGGTATGCATGAACTCTCCCTCGTATTTCGCGATATAAATTAAAATACCTACACATATAGAGAGACAGGGTTCACCGATAATTACCAGGACGCTCGCACGCGAGTGGTGGTGGTGTTACGAGTGCCGCGGGGTGTCAATTACACGCCGGTATGCTCGCCCGAGTGTCTTGAAAATCAGGTGAGAGTGATGCAGTTAGTGAGTGAGAGAGAGAGACAGGGAGAGAAAGATCAGGAATCGAGGGCATGCCAAGCGCGAGCGTGCGAGCGTGCGAGCGAGTGCGACTAGAAGAACGGCGAGGCTAATGGTGTTGTAAAGGAGTGTACGTCTATATGTGTGTGAACGAAAGAGAGAGAGAGAGAGGTTTGTGCTGCATCCCATATTACCGACGACGTACAGGGAACGAAAGAGAGAGAGAGTCTCGATCTATCTCTCGCAGCGTGTATATATATATATATATATATATATAATATAAAACACTCGCGGGCGCGCGCGCACGCCCGTCGTGCGGCATTATAGGCGCGGGGAAAAGGGAGTCGCTGCGAGAGAGAGAGAGAGCACTGCACGCATGCGCACCGGTTGCTCGAGCAGCCGGCGGAGAGGTTGTATATATGTGTATGTGTGTGTGTGTAGAAAGAGAGAGAAAGAGAGAGAACACGAGGTGGTGGGAATCGTGGCCGAGTGAGGCTGACGGTCACGGACGGTCAGTGGCTTGCGGAGATGCAGAGTTCGGCGCGCGAGTTGCGATGTCGTACGCAGGGTTCGCAATGCTGTTGTTGTTGGTGGTGGTGTGGATATGATGAGACGAGAATGTTTAGATAGAATGGTCACAATATCGTGGTGAAATTGTTATACATAACGTATAAGATAATGATGAATGTTTGGGATATTATATAAGATGAATATGTGTTGATGCTGAGATTTAACATTTAACTATATGCGTTTTATTTTGCTTTTAATGTTCCTATACGTTATATTTAATCACACAAAAATTTTATACTACCTAATGTTTTTAGAATTACCTCCATCGCTGTATGTATCTATATAACAATTTAACACTTTACGACAACGCCAAAACTGGAAATTAACAATTCGTTAAACAATTGCGATATACTATTCATTTTTCAACTCGCAATTGCAATTATTATGTTACAACTGTATATATCGCTTATACACCACGCGTTATCGCATATATATATACACTTTGTGTTTATACTTTATCACCAAAATGCGTCAGTCGTCGGTGGAACAGTGTTGCGCGTATCTCTCTTTCTTTTTGTCTTTCTCATTCGTACGCTATAAATACGTCATTGATTTCATATTATATTAAAAAAAAGTAAAAATGAATTTCACTTCTTTATAGCGACGTTACTATCATGATCAGATTAAGAAAGAAAAAGAGAGAGATAGATACTTCCTTATTTAAAGACCATAAATATATATATAGTTGTTAAAAATGTACCAACAAAAATGATAATTCCTATCGTTGAATTTATATATGCGAGAATTGTTACGACAATTTCCAAGCGCCAATAGTATACATATATCGGTCTGATTTATTTCAACTTTTACTACTGACCGAATAATAATAATAATTGTGTTAATGTCAAGCGCCGCGTACCATTTAAAAAGAGCAACAGTTTGCGAGTTTTACGATCATGTCCCGGTTTCGGGTTTGCAAGGTTACTATATACTACTACGCATACTCGTAAATTATACATAAACTAAACGTATCGCTCGAAATAAATCTCACCTTCTACTATACTACTCTTTGTTTATAAAAGTACAAAAAAGTAATTTTTTGTTATTCAAGTACAGTATAAAACAGAATTAATACACTTCTAAACCTTATTTCAGCAACCCTACAGCGTCATATACTCCAGCTCTCGCCAACGACGACGACGACGACTCGTGCCCGTTCCTATACCCACCACCTCTGACGTGCTCTCTGACGGTCTTTCTACATCCACCACCTCCACTCGTGCACACCTACACGCACAACAACATCAGCAGCAGCAGCAGCAGCAGCGCTCCGTCCGGGCTCTCCCGGGTAGTAGGGGAAACCAGCCAGCCAGCCAGCCGCTCTCTCTCTCTCCCACTCACGTACATACATACATACACACACACATACACAGTAAAATAGCAAATGGTGGGGATAGCAGTGTTGTAGGCATCGGATAATCGAGGCTCGGCTCGGCTCGCTCGGTTGATCTCTCATCAGTGCGTTCGTTCTCAAGATGGCAGACGGGCCGTCCAGCTCCGAGGCTTTATTAACCTCGTCAACGTCGTCGTGGTATACATCGTCGTCGTCGGGTGATTGTGCTGACGGGCGGGTGGTGCCACCGCGCGAGCGTCACAAACAGCGCCACTCCCTGAGCAGCAGTAGTATTAGTAGTAGTAGTAGCGGCGAGAGACCGCTTCTACGTTGCACGAGCTCAACTCGCGTTCTTACTGCCACTAGTAGTAGTAATGTCAATAACCCCGAGAGCGAAGAGCTTGCCGCCCTGAAGATCGCGAGTGCCGTGGTGCTGGTTGAGCGTAGCGAGATTGAGCAGCATCGTATAAAGAAGCAACAGCAACAGCAGCAACTGGCCAACAACAACAGCAGCAGCAGCAGCAAGTGTGTGATGATTAGTGGGAGGAAGGAGAAGGATACTAAGAAGGATAAGGATAAGGTGGGTGGTGTTGTTGTAGTAGTTGATCGTCGTGCCGATGATCATGATGTTGTTGATGATAATGTGGGTGTGATATCGTCGAGTGGTGTTGTTGTTGTTATTGATAATAAGCCGAGTTGTAATAATAATAATGACGAGGATGGAATCTT
The DNA here is from genome assembly GCA_035583055.1 of Torymus tubicola. NCBI lineage: Eukaryota > Metazoa > Arthropoda > Insecta > Hymenoptera > Torymidae > Torymus > Torymus tubicola. The sequence goes on from JAWWEQ010016269.1 coordinate 6,982, forward strand.
GTTGACGGTGATGCCGCAGGATGTTGCTGCCTCTACCACTGCAGCCGCCGCCGCCGCTTCAACTCTATTACAGCAGAGGAAGCCACTAGCGACCAGAGCGAAGAGCGCGGCCGAGAAGAAGGCTAAGGCTGCTGCGGCCGCTGCAGCTGCTAAGGTACAGCAGGAGGCGCAAGCTGGGGGTGCTGGTACTACAGCCATGGTCGTCGTCGTCGGGCCCTGCGCCAAGAAGCGCTGCGCCGATCGATACGACAGCTCCGAAAGCTCTGACAGGTACGTCAAGTTGATTGTTGATCTTGTAGCGGTGGTTACATGTATGTATGTATGTATATATAGAAGAAAAGTATCATCGACAGGAAGCTTTAGATATATGTGTACGCAGCTTGCAATTATATACAGTTCCGGCGTCCGGGAGTTTTTTTTTTTAACAATGCGTCGATGATTCATGAAGTAGTGGGGCGATGATGCACACGCGTGTGTGCATCCTTTGTCATCGCGAGATATATAATATACATGAAATTTTGAAATTCCAACGCAGAGGGGAACGAGAGAACGGCGCGTGCTTTGCATTACTATTATACGTATACAGAGGTTATTTGCATGCGGAGTCAGGTACATTTGACGAAAAGTTTGGTTCAATATATATATATATATAGTTTAAAATTCCCACAGAGATCAAGTGGAGAAATATGGTTGTTGCGTCGTCGCGCGTATATATTATATACCTTTTTCTTTCCGCTATATCGCGGAAGCAGCTCTTGCTCTGTGCTGTTATTTATCTTCCTTTTGAACGTTTCTAGAAAACCTGAGCTTTTTAGAAGATCAATGCTCTTGGTATTAAAGAATGTTTTTTTTCTTAAAATCGCGGCGAGATGGATTATTCAAGTACCGTGAGGTGATGCCTGTGGCGGATCGATTCGTTCTGGCCTGAATAACGAAAATGACATTAATCGCGACTATATAGCCGTTAAAGATTCATTCGTACAGAATCTTATAGGATTAATCGGATGTTATACGTATGCGGTTTATTTCTGCATCTATAATCAATACAAAAAAATGTTAATTAGCCGGCATTCTCAATCGCGCAAATGTTCTAGATTCTCTCGTCGTTATTATCATCATGTAGCGACTGACTGACTCATAGCCGACGAGGTTTTATTATCGCGACTGTACTTCCTAAATTGCATAATCATCGTGCTTATCGCGTATATATATATCTTCTCGTGGCTCTTTCAGAAAAAAAAAGAAAAAGAACTACGAAAAGATGCAACAGCTATATTTGCACTTTTCTTTTTATACATTGTTTATCTAATCGCTGGAATCCGATTGATAACAAAGGAAAAAGATGAATTACATACTCGTGTATAGCATATTGGGAACGTTCAAGATCTGCCGATGTATATATATATATATATATATATATATATGAAATCAATTAGCGGCGCACTCGCAGCAGTTATCCTCTAATAATATTGACGCTTTGTTCGCGCTGTCGTTTTAGCGCTTCTTTATTGATACGAGTGATAAATGCTGTGTTGTCTTTGTGCTCTCTCTCTGCTAAGCTAATTGGACCGTGAATTTTCTTATTAACTTTTAACAGTGTAGCGTTGTAAACTCTCGAGGTTTTATTTTTTTTTTAATAATATTATCTCACTAATGCAAAACGCTAAAAAATATATCTTTAACACGTTTTTATACTTTCTTCACAAAGTATAGACTTATTGCAACTTACCTTCAAATTATTTAATCCCCCTGCGCCATTTTTTCAATCCAAATCATCCTCATCTCACGGTCTATCCATCGTCGAGAGACTAAATCGTAGCCACGTCGAGGTCGACGAACGTATATAAGTACTCCTCTTCTCTTTCAGCGTATTTTCGGAGCGTGGGAAATCGACGCGGCGGAAAATACTCGCTGAAGTTTTTCGCGGGCGTATCGATCGGAGCGGCGCGCAAAAAGTACTATAGCTGAACCTTTCGTTCGTCTATACGATCGCGTGAGTTACACTGCGTGATGGGATTCCAGGAACGAGATGGCGCGCGGTTTTTTTACTCCTAGATGATAGGATATTGCATGGTTACTGCAGATATTGGGTAGTAAAGTAAGGAAGGTTGTTGTTGAGTGAGAGAGAAGTTGTACATAGCTGTTAGATTAAAATCCATTTTGGGGTGACGATAAGATTGGGAATATGTGATAAGGAATCTTTATTATAGGGGTGGTCGTGTAAAGGTTGATTTGGAATCATATTATGTTGAAGTTTCCTATAAATCTAGTACAATTGTACTACATTAACACAGAACCTAACAAAAGCACAAGTAGCAAAGATCACACTGGATCTCTTGTTCAAACACCGTGATAATTTCAAGTTCAAAGACCTCATGCCACTATACTATACAGATACCTTATCACTATACACTCTCGTTACATAAGACCATCTTAGACCTCTCACATGTCCATCCATATAACCAAAAAACCTCTACTCGTTGTCCACCATATTCCACGCACGCGTACACATCGTCTTTGTGCTCTATACGCAAAATTCCATGCCGAGCCCTTTTTCTCTCTCTCACTCTTCGCACGACCCTCATTATCACCTTCGACATTAGCATTCTCACTCAGTCTTTGTGTATTTGCATGTGGTCCCGGTTAATACTGTTTCAGAAACGACGATTGTACCTCGTGCGCGCAAACAAAGTAAACCGCATGTTAGATCATATATATATAGCGCGGGAACCGAGGAAGAATTTAAAAAACGCCTTCTTCCCGCGACGTTGATTTCACGCCACGATGATCAATCTTGGTTGCTCTAGTATCCGCGAAATTTCCTATTACCCAAGCTTCGTTCCGAATTTCTTTTTTCTCCTACGGGGATAACTACGTTTTATATATATGCATGTATATACACGGGTGTACACCAATTGCTACGGTATTAGAACTTTCGCGGAGAATTGAAACGACGCGCAACTGTCTGTGAAATTGTCGCGCATACGCGGGGGACTATATATATATACATATACGTTTTGCATGCATCATGTATGCAGATTTATGCCCAGGGCCGGTTTTAGTCTCGAGGCAAGCGGTTGAATGAGATGTGTCGGTGAGTGTGTATATATGTGCTTGTCGTAGTGGAGATTGCGAATGGATAAGGTTTGGAATCGTTCGGAGCTACGTGGTAGTTAAGAGGCTAAAGGAATATTAATGAAAAAAATGTACTACTAACGAGATGCCGTACGTGGCTCTTATATTGTCGAGCAATGAACTTTAACCTATAAGTATATATATCTACATTTTTACAATATACATTGTATCTGTGATCTAAAATTTCCTCAGCCAAGTTCGTATACACAACGAGAAAACCTTATATATACACAAGAAAATCCAGCATCTATAGTTCAACGACCTCACGGGCAGACACACACACACACATATGTATACTAGTGAAAAAAGAAACGACCACGATACACATACGCGATTGACAAAAAACCTCTCGAGATTACGTGCACACACGGTAGCATCATCGCTATGAGCTTATCGGGAAAGTTCGCGCGCTTGTGAGGTGGTGGTGGTGATACCGTTTGAAGTTTTTTCCGTAGCCGATAAGATATACACACACAGACTTCTTTTTGAAGTTTCGGCTGTTGCTTGTGGAAAATTGCTGTGGATATGATGCGACACATACGGTATGTTATCAGAGCAGTCGCGAGTTGCTATATAGTGTTTATTGGAAACGGATTCTTATATCGAGTGTGTGTGTATGTATGGTTATCTTTCAATTCAGCGAGTTATTTTTATATACGTTTATATATGACGTTGCTGATGCTTAGCTATTTCTTTAGCAGCGATAAGCTTAATTAAGTTGATATAAATGAGTCACGATCAAATCGCTCTATGTACATAAAAATTTTGCAGAAAAAGAAAAAGAAATAGAAAACCTGGTTATAATCATGTCAATATGTATACGTCAAGACCGTTATCACTACACTTTCTCTATCTCTCTAAACCTTTACAAACCAAAAGCGTTCGCTCGCTTATACGCGAGTAATTAATCAAGCGTGCGTGAGATTCTAAACAACCGCAACACTCGGAAGTAAGCGCAGTATTTCTCACGCGCGCGGCCGCATCCGATGATAAAAGACCGATAAGCGTTGGAGCTGCCGCTTCATTCGTGTGTATGTGTGTGTGTGTGTGGTCGTCAAATCGGAATATAATAGAGGATAGAGAACAAAGAGCGCATGCACGCGAGTGTGCATTTCGCGTATATATATAGGGATTAATGAACGTGTGTGCATATATGTGCGTGTGTGTGGTAAGAGGGAATGATGACGAGGATGTTGCTATGTATAGGAGGTTTGAAGATATGCGTGAGGTGGTTATTGAAGTTCGGTGATATATATATTTATGGGTAAATTGATTAGGTTGAGCGGAAGTGTGGAAATTCGGCTTATCAGGTTGTTAAAACAGTTGTTGAAAAGAGTAATAAAGAGTGGATACGTTGGATTTGATATATATGTAGTTTGAATAGCGAGCGAGAGAAAAATGTATCGATGTATTTACGTAGCGAATATAAAGCCAAAAAAAGTTTCGAAAAAAGAGGAACACGAGTATTTTGCTATACTATATATCGTTTTGAAAATACGAAAAAAGTTTTTCAAAAAATACCGAACAAATTTCAACAAACCCTTCTACTATTCGCCCGATACATAAAACCCCTTTCGTTCTCTCAAAACAAAAACTCCCCTATTCTCTACTAAAAAAAAAGGAAAATAACCAAATTAATCCAAACTTCATATACCGAACGTCGTAAAATTACTTCGTGTATTACACATCCACACGGCCGTTCGCAATCGTGAGAGAGCCGCAGGCGTGTACAATCCCAGCTGTATATATACCAATAACCTTGTTACACGGGCGCCCTCGTACCTCGATTATACGTCTTGCACGTGATGCCGGCTGCCGTTGCGATATTCTTGCTTTTGTTGATTTTTGATGTATCAAAGTGCGGCGTTGACACTACACACATATACGTTTCTTGGTTTCGTTTATTTCGCTTAGTATGCGATTATATATGAGCAATCTAGGATTCGAGGTAATCGAAATGCGTTCGATGACGGTATACGATGGATCCGAGGAATTTGGTTTGTTAATATACATAAGAATATACGAATGCAGTGTCATCGCGATCAAGTTGTAGCGGTTTGTTTGGATTATGTATTGCGTGCGGTGCGAGTGTCGAAATATATGATTGTGCTCTAATTTTTTCAGTATTCGATATTGTGCTGGTATAAAATGTTTGTATAAAACAATATCGAGGTAGTGCAAGAAAAGAATTCTGCAAAATTGATTATTCTCTCTTCTTTCTCTTTATATATTATGCATTTATACTAATTCTAAAATATCCATTAAAAATAAATGAAAACCATCACAATAAACGAATCCTCTAGCCACAGCACGTGGGGGCCCGGTACAAGTACAACCGCACATGGGCCCATGGCCATGACCGTGAAAGTGAAATTATTCGTGAATGGGACTGGCGGCGCGCTCTCGTTACCGTTAACGCTCGCTCGCTCGCGCGCACACGTAATTCGCGCACGTGAATTCCGGTATATTCTCTCTTTCTCTCTTACTCACACACAAGCTTACGTAACCATACCACTGCTGCTCACCACCGTTGCGCTCTCCTCGTTCGTTCTTTTTTCTCGCTTTTTAAATCGAGTTCGTATCGGCTTTTTGCAGACGACGCGTGTATACGTACAGATATACATAAGCGAATATTGACATTGAAAGTCGCGTGTGGGTTTTGTTCGTGGGCTCACACGTATGTAATTGTTATAACAGTCAGGGATATTAAGGTTCGCGATGTTGCTACTCCGCGTGTAATCAAATAAGTTTGATGTATTCGATTCAACGAGCATTTCGTCTCGGTTAAAAACAAATCTCTGCTAATATTAAAATGGAATTTTATACATATACACATACGTGTGCTAAAACATAAAATGCCGTTGACCCAGTCTCTCTCGTTCTTTCACGCTGCTGATTCGTCAATGTATATAATACTGAAAATAAAACAAAAAAGCGATATACACTACTGTACACTGCAAAAAAAAAATTTCCAACAAACAAGGGGAAAGTCAAACGTTGCATTGAATCGGATTATACCCTGCATTACAATACAAGTGAAACTTCACAGCATATTAAAAACTTCAACTTCCAATCCGAGTTAAAGTTTGAAATCCAAGCCTCTGCTGCCACTACGTGCATTTATCCTATATATCCAATGCGATGCATCTGCGTATATATGCTATACATACTCGCGGCCTCGGTGAGCTTTCTAATTCGGATTGCGAAAGGCCGCACGGCATCGTGTGCATGCGCGTGTTGCAGCTGCGCGTATGGGAAAACCTCGCGGCACGTATATATAACCTGTAATACTTCGGTCTATGTTATATAGTACGTTCTTTCAATTATCGCTTATTTTACGTGTGGTTTCTATTATATTCGTTGGTGCGAAAATTTTTGCGTTTGGGTTGGGATAGTTTTATTACGGGTGTATTGGAGTGGGAAAAGTAGCGAATGGATTGATATGATGATTAATCGGGCTGTGAAGTGGGATTTAAAATGAGTGTCGTTTGAATACAAATATACCGGGAAATGTATCGCAGGGGAGGGAAAAATTGTAAAAATACAAAGAGATCAGGGTTATATTGATATCTCTGTGGTTTATGGCTTACGAGATAACGAATGCGATGGATAATTAATATATTTCTTTTGTTATTATACCAGCAGTTGTTTCGAGTGCAGCTGATTGGAATCAACTATGGTATATTATAATTCGAAAAATCAAGCTCAGGGGAACTGCAGACCTATCCTCGCTTGCCTTCTATATCGATACCAACACCACTCTCATCTTCATTTCTTTCTCTCTCCTTCTCTTTCTCTTCTTCGCCGCATCTCTTTCTTTTATTTTTCATCATTTTCAACGCGCATCGCATCGCGGTGTAGCTTAATCGTTGGATTAAAACAAATGGAACGCGAAAACTCTTTCGCGCTCGCTCTTTATATATGAGTCTGATTGGGCTATTATAATGGATTAGTCGCGGTCGTTGAGCTCGCTCAAGTGCCTTATGATGCAGTTTTTTTTCCTTCTTGTTTTGAGAGAGAAAGAAGGGATGATCGTGATGCACGCGAAGGAGAATATTGGAAATGTATAGAGTTAAGGATGGCGGAGATGAGGATTATGCGATGGGGAAGAATGTTAAGCCGATTCGAGAGGATTATAGGTCGAGGTAGTTTGAAAGTTTGGATTGGATGAGTGTCTATATATACTTGATATTAATATAATATATATAAGAGGTTATCGTCGATTGGGTTACGTTAGGATCTATTATTCGTATGAGAATAATTTTTTTTTATTGTTCAGACGTAATTGATTCTTTTTGTTCTATATGTATCTTATTTGAAATATTGAAAATTTTTTTGTGACATAATTTCTTTTTTTAATAAATTTTATTGAAACTATGTCTTTTTTTCAAAAGTATAAATAAATCACCCAGTAAAATATGAAGTTTCAAAAGTTCAAATACATCAATTGAGAAAACAACCCTTTAATTGCTTTTTTTTTCGAAACTAAAAATCGTGACTCCTTTAAAAGTTACACACGTTATAGTTCAAAGTTAATCGTAAAATAATACTCACAGCCAACAAAAACTACACTCGCCCTTATATATATATTCTCCTGCCATTTCGTACATTTCTCGCTCAGCATTAAACTCTTCCCCATAACTTTTCAAAAGACCCAACATTATTTTTCAAATCCAAAAAGATCAAACTCCACCTCCTTTCCACTCTTTCAATTACCACTTTCCAACCATTACCTACACACTCCATCCCTCCACATTAATAAAAAAAAATTTCCCCCTCATGAAACCCGGAAGACGACAACCCACAGAGTAGCCAGCACCGTGCCAATATATATATCTCGATTCACCTCATAGTCCATACGTATATATAGCTACACTACTGCTACCCTTTAGCGCGCGGTCCGCCTGGAATTAATTCGATTAGTCCGCGCGCGAAAAAACGCGTATTAATCACTCTCTCGGTCGCTCGCTCGCTCGCTCGCGTTAAGGGCGTCGGCCTCACATCATTTGTACCCGTCCGACGGTTGCGATATATAGGTACATGTATGCATACGACGTATAGGTGAATGTGTAGCCTTTTTCCCGGGAGTTTTCACCCGATCGGTCGCTTCGTTAGGGGCGCGCTTGTTTCGCGCCAAGTTGCACGCTGGGGTTTTTTTTTAGGTTGAAGAGGGAAGTAGAGGAAAGAGGAGTTTTTTCGGGTGGATGTATATGTGTGAGTGTGAAATATTTTGCGTAAGAGTGCGTTTTTTTAATGCGAATCATTTTATTGGGTGTGCGAGGTTAAAGATTTGTTAAAAACTTATAGTTTAAACGAGTATAAAAAGCTAAAAATACTTGAAGGTAATAGTTATCGTGTATTGCTGAAATAATTTTTCTTTTTGCTTAGAAATCCAAGATATTTATATATTTATCTATATAAGCATAATGAATCGCCACAATAATTGTTTCAATCCGACCTACGAATTTGGTCATCCTTATTTCCATAATTGCATCTAAAAATAAACTATCCCATCGGATTGCAACGAGCATGGCAATTGATGCCAGCTATAGGTATACTTTCTTCAAATTCAATAAGCAATTTGCTTGCAGCACGCTCGACTTTTATAACTCCCCGAAAATAAATTATATTCATTTATACGAGCACAAGACGAACTGACAGGAAGAATGAAATTGAAGAAACAAGTATCAGAGAAAAAGAAAGAGAACGAGAGACGATGACGGAACGCGCAATTCGAGAGGTCGTGGAAGTCAATAAATTGATTCGCGGATCAAAGCAATGATGCATCGCAGGTTCACGGAGTCACGAAAGATGATGCGCAAGTGTTGTTACGTGTGTCTGTGTGTGTGTCCCAATGAAAATTTGTGTCGATAATAATAATTCAAGCCACTGTTCAATAATAATTTTAACTTCTTACTTAATAGAAATAATAATTATGAAAGAGTAACTTTTGCTTTCGTATATATTTTTTTTGTACATAATTCACTTTGTCCGGTGCAAGTGAATGAAAAATAACGCACTTTACACGGTCTTTTGGTAGCTGAAGCTGACGCAGCGACACACTATATAACTAAATCAGAAACTTTGTTGCCGCGCTCAGCGCACAAAGAGAAGTTAATTGCATTCCGCAGATTTATTTCAATGTCACGGTAAAATATATTTATTTTCATCACTCGCCAAGTTTTTTCTCCACTTCGCATGCATATATACTTCGTTGTCTCTTTATATTTTTAAAGCCAAACAATTTAGATAAACATGTATAACACGTCGATGTCTAAACAAATTTTTCAAACACGTCAACTTTTCGATTGACAAAGACACTATAAACCTTGAAGAAAAAACTAAGAACGTTGCAGTTCACATCCTCGTCGTCTCTCTCATCGCCATATATGCGCGTGATTTCTGGCCGATCCCCTTATAGCTGTAATTAGACATCGCGGAGCATATAAATATAGCCACATAGCGCGTGCCTCTCTAATAAACAGCTTTCCAGCCTCTTTCGCGTACATAATAAGTACAAACTCCCTGTAGCTATCGTATTTCCCTTATTTTGGATAAGAAAAAACGCTAACCCTTTCAAGATCCTCGCGAATTCCAGATTAAGTCGTTCTCTTCCAAGAATAGAAGATTGACGTTGATAGGCGCGTGGTTATTGCGTAACGTTCTATGCGTATATACTCTCTGTGTTCTCTGAATGCAAAATTAATGCGCGCGCAATGCGCTTTGTCTTATTATTAGCTAGAGTCTCTCTCTCTCTCTCTCTTTGGTACATTTAGTTGCGTATGCTCAAGTGACCGTAGCTTTTTAATATTGTATATCTGATTATTTGTAACAGAATGGTTTTTTCAAAACAACACGGAAGTATACATGATTTAGTTCAATGTTAAACTCTCGATAGAACGTATAGTATACAAGTGTAAACGTTTCCATTCTATACTTTTGAACTCCGTGTCCCTGGATACTTTCACCGCGATGCTCGTGCGATTCTCCGAAGCTACCGAAGATCCATGGAATTCTGCCACTATACCTCGATAGCTTCTTCTTTCTCCTCGCAACGATGGAATTCACAAACGACTCGCTTAATTTTACACTCTCTCGGCCTCTTTTTCTTTCAAAAAGACGGAATGCTTAGGACACTCGAAGCTATAATTGAACATACGCAGTAGCATTGCGACTATAATAGTCTAGTTTTAGAGTCGAAGAGTACGTGAAAGGAACGAGTTTTGCGATGGGGTTTATTTGAACACGCTTGGTATATAAAAAGTTGCGCGTAAAGAGGTTCGATTAGAGGAGTAGGTTGTTGACGTTAGGGTGCCGCCACGTGAGTGTTTATGGGAAATGATATACACAAAAAAGGTGATACGTGTAAATGTGTATTATTCAGTAATACTGATTAGTCGACTATAGTTTATTCAACTTTTTATAGGTGTCTGGGGTATCGGAATGGTTTCTAGATATTTTTTCGTTTTTTATTTTATTATAAGGTTATATAGAAAATTACATTCGCATGTACCAAAATGCGCGTGTGCACAGAACGTAAAGTGGGTAAAAAGCGGAAAGATGGTATCAGACGTCAATTGACGCGCGAGTAGTAAACCACGAGCTTGGAATGTTTTGCTGTAGGAATTCGTGAAATAATTGGATTTGTCATCGCGATCGAGTAAAAAATTTTAATCGCGATTGCAGCAGAATTATAATTAATTGCTATCTTTACAAATAAATTGGTTATATACGTATATCTCTAAACCAATACACTATATTTTTTCTAATTCTTTACTACTCTAGTACAATCTACAATGACAGAAGACAAAAAAATAAGAAAAATTACTATGCATTCTGCTACTCCCAATCTATATATACGATAAACCAAAATGTTTGCTTTGTTATGTAGCAATTTTTCCTATTAAACTGTTAAAAAATTTTGGTTTGCAATAAACAGACAGATTACTAAAAGGCATAACAATTTTTCTTATTTTTTCTTCAGTGCACTACTATACACTCGTTCTTTATACTAGCTACCAGCAGCCCTCCAAAAATTTTTTCACAACTACTTCCAAAAATAATCATCGAATTACAAATAAACAATATGCCCCCATCTCTAGCATCCTGTGTCCCTTCGAAGCCCCTAAAAACCTCATTCCCCGTTCCACATTCCTCTATCTCTCTCTCCCTCTTCAGCCAGCAATAGCAAGCGGCAGCAGCCTCAAGCCGGCACCGCCAAGGGCCGTGCGCGCGCGCGCGCGCCGCCCGGGTATTGATCCAACGCGCGCGGGCGGCAAGTTGTGCGACGGTGCATACGTGGCGCTGCAGCCGCTGCCGCCACTACCGACGCGCGGAACTCGCCGTGCCGCCCCCCCCCCCCGCGGCTCGTCTCTTCCTCAATTTCCCTTGTGCTTCCCCCTCGTTCCATGGTTCGCGATTCTTTTGTATGGAACATGTGTAGTTGTAGGAAGGCAGAGGAGGATGATTTTTTGGTATGGCTGAGGTGGTGTCAGCTGATTATTGTTATGGAGAGAGCTGGTGGGGATGAGTATGCGATGTGGTTTAGTAAGGGATAGGTGTAATGAGAGGGATTCTTTTGATATGATGGGCGTCATAAGGAGTAATTTTGCGATTTTGATTGTGAAAATAGATGGTGGAAAGGAATTTTTGAGCCAATGCCCTGTGACTTAACAGTTAATAATAAAGTTGATAAATACGTCAAATTTCACGAAGTATTAATAGCCAGAGTATTTCTGACTATAAATACTTACTAGTAATATCACTGTTTTTTTAAAGTGATAGACTTACTTATTAGTAATATCACTGTTTTTTTAAATAATTTTAATTTTATGCCTTAACCGTTAAGTCACAAGACTGTTGACTTCGAGATTAGTTTCTATCAGTAAATAATTAATTTATTGTAAATAATTATGTTTCACTTATTTATTACGTGTGATTGTAAGTCGTTTAGTATTATAAATGATTGTAATAATAATTTTGAATCTTTTTTTTGTTTCAGGTAAGTGTCAATTGCTAAAGCAGTAGAGACTATTTTCTATATCGAAAAATACGTGAGTAAATTGGAGGAGCTATCATTTCCTACAGTATAAATTTCTCATTTTTACACGAAAAATCAATACTCCGATAAATTTTTTTTTTTACATACACACACGCAGTTATCTAATTTCATATCAATTTAATCAATTCTCAAAAAAAACCAGTGTATAAAAAAAACGTTGTATATCTACCAGGGTCAACGTTGATAACATTATCATCATCATTCACCACCTGTACATCTTCAATAAAATTCATCAAGCAACAAATTTTTTTTCTACAACCACGGGCACATCATCTAATCAACGCTCACCGTCGAGATTAATCAACCGCGACAGATCCACAATACATTACACACGATGCACATAGCACACATACACACATACATATACACACGACTCGTTACAAAAAGTGCGCATTCCACGCGCTCTCCGCGAAAGGAAAACCGGTCGTGTCTCTCTCTTTCTCTCTCAACGCGCTTACGACATTGCACTATAATGTGGGGTACACATACATACACATACATACAGTACGAGTATATATAGGGGGTCACGACAAAGGATTGCGCAAAATCCTAATTTGCCACACATCATCGTAGTTCTCTCTGTATATATATACGCTATCAAAGTTATTTTCACTGCTATAACATATATAATAACCAAGGTGTGCCTTTATTTTCGTCTTCTTCGTCTTAACACTTGGTCTGGTGTAATTAAGAAACGCTGGAAGTGAGGAGACGAAGCTTTTGCGTTGCTCTCGGCTGGTGATTAATTGTAACGATGGTGGTAGGTGTGTAGAGAGAGAGGTGGAATTCGCTTATGCGCGGTCGCGCGCGAGACGCCGGCGCGTAAGGCTTTGATATAAGCGGAAGGCGCGAAGGTGGAAGAACGGATGGGGATGGATAGAGAAAGAGAGAGAGAGAGAGAGGAGAAGGTGTTGGAAGTGTACAGTCGGCTTGTGATGGATTTCAGAGTGCGAACGAGGGAAAATCAGGAGGAATTTGAGAAGTGGTTTGGGATGTTGATGGTGGTATTGTTATAAGTTTATGCGTATATATAACTGCTTGCAATTTGTGTATATTGAATTAGGGATTTAAAACAATTAGCATAACAGTTTTGCTCTCATTTATCTTCTACAACTTTTCCGCATCTTTCTTTAAATTTCCTGCAATTCATTTATTTCCATTACGCGCACATTCCTCTTCAAACCCACGGCACATTCACTTTCTTCTTCCCTACACCCATACAAAAAACAAAGAAACTTCTCGATCCCCGCACGTATACGCATATACACCGCCTCCATAACCATCTACTCTCAAGCCATCCGACCTCCATTCAAAATCCAATCACCCTCTTCTCTCTCTTCCTCTCTCTCTCTCTTACATACAAACAAAAGGAAGAAGAAAAAAAAAACATCTCAACCCTATACTACACTCAGTTCAATTCAATTCCCGCGAATCGAACAGCCTCCTGTGCCCGCGAGTTTTAAGACCGTAAAAGACTACTACTACTACTACACCGTGCTATGGCTCTCGCAGCAGCAACACAGCTCAACGCTTAAAAGGAAAATCGCCGAGGCCGAGAATATTCCTTACATAAAGTCTCTGTATATCCTTCGTTATACTCGCTAGTACTATATACTGCTGCAGTATACCTCACTTTCACTTCTAAGACCGCACGAGCTAGGGATAGACCAAGAAAGAGGGAGAATGCGCAATGTGCAACGTTTATATACGTATAGTATACTTTAATTAACGATCGCGAATATACTTTTCACGCGCACCCGCACACACACACATATGGGCAAACTGACAGATACGACGATTTGTATGCAAAGTATCGTGGTTTAAACGGTACTTATATGTATAACGTATATGTTGTAAGGAGCATAAGGAATTCACGGAGAGGGCGATGGTTGGTTATCCCGTGTGGTATATAGCTTGGGATTCGTTTCGTAATAACGACAGCGCATGAGCGGTGCAAGCGGGAAATGCACTTGACGCGCGCCTGGTATAGAGGTTTAGGCTGATGTCGAAAGTGTGGCAAGATGTAGGGATATAGGAATTTACGGTGCACGCGCGGGTGTATGGCGAAAGAAGAAAAGAGCAAAGTTGTTAGTACGAAACGATTAATTATTTTATAAACCCTAAAAAATAGAACCAAAAATATAAATACTGCTATTATAATTAAGCCTGTTTAAACAATCACGCTGGTCTTCGTGCGAACGAATTTGACAAATTAAAATTATACTTTTGTCACACAGAAAAGCAACTCGTTTAATACCAGTGTGTAAGCGAGCTGTGAGCGATATTCACACGCAGGATCGATATTTCACGCGTGTGTGTCCACATACACGCACACTGCAGAAGCGCATTAACCCAAGCCAAAGTAAACACGAGTCGTTCGCGCGCTGCGTGTGCGTATATAGTATAGTTGGCGTAATTTCGCGTGCGCCCATAGGCCACCTGCATTTACTTACGAGCGTACGTGTTTATGCCGATTGTAAAGGCGCCTTAAATCGCAGTAGCCCGAGAGGGAGAATAAAAATGTAATGGGTATGTATTTATATATATGGTAAATAATGAGAAAAAAAGTTGATGTGGTTGATGGAAAATTTGAAAATAATATATAAAAGATAATCGTTCGAATGTTAAACTTTCGATTTGAACGATATTCAACTTAACACTATATTTTTATCACTATTTTTCTTATTTCTATATCAACTGCTATAGCTATTCTCTAAATCGTCACCATTTCTTCTCTCGTATACCTCCCATAACCCGATTCCGCTTTATATATACAAACATATCCCGACCTATACCAGGCTCAAGCACCAAGTCTCGTTATAGCACCGTGGTATAATACACTTTACAGACGCACATATGCGCGTGGAAAAACATCGTCGCATATATATATACACGCTGGCGCTGTAGATCCTTATCTCTCGGTGTCACCGCTGCGAGACCGGATGGTTATTAGAGGCCGCCGCGGTTTATATGCGCTCGCGGCCGCGAATTTACAAGAACGGCCCTCGCTGCGGCTAATTAATCGCGATCGCTATACGTGAGCTTATAGCGCTGGTTTCACCGATTTTTTTTTGCTCGTTCGTAATAGTTCAAGTATGTGTATGTTGAGATAAATGCGGATTTTTCGATACGATAGTATATAGTAATGAGAGCTACGGACGGTTTGTTTGTTTTTTTATTTTATTTTTTAATAATGGTCGCAGGGCACGTGTATATATAGAATATATTACAAACATACGTGTATAGCTATTAACTTTTATTCGATGTACGCGTACTGTTGGCGAGATGCAATTTCAAAAGTTTATAAGTATAATACATATCGAAGTGTATAACCGCAGTTATGCTGTATATACGTACGAATGGGAATCGCAATTTCTTTCTGTAATTAATAAATTTATGATTGATCGTTATCGCGCGACGACGACATCATCGATAAACCACGCGCTGACTTTTTTAATATATAACTTTCTCACTATATATATACGCTACACGGTCTCGCGGTATATCTCGAGGTAGCCGCGAAGGCCGCGTGTATATATATATATATATATATATATATATATATATACTACATATACGTCTGTGTTATTACATTACAAGCGTCGTCGTCGTCGTCGCGCACAAGGAGTTTCGTAATTGCATAGGAAAAATGACATTATCAAACGCGTACAGGAACGACGTATACACATATACATATATACATACGCGTTACGTAAACTCGCAGTAATTAGGTGTTCCGTTTTCGTTTTGTTTGCTACAGCCGCTATATATAATGCGCATTGTGCGCATCGTCGTCGTCGTTATATATAGGATAAAGTCTCTCTTATACGGTGAAACTAACAGGCTAAACAAAAAAAAAAGGATAGGAATGATACACGCGAAAGAGAAATTGCAGTAAAGAAAAGCGTACGTATACGGCTGTCTAACGTTCTCGAGTGCATATATATATATATATACAACGAATCGTGCAGATAACAAATTGCTTTATCGAGGCAATCAAACGTGCTTTCGAAATCCGACTCGAGCGCAGATTCTATCAATAATAAATAAACCTTACTCTCTCTCTCTTTCTTAGTCTTGCTTACGAGGAAAATTAATGGCATCTTTGCGGTTGATCGATTATACGCACCTATGCGCACGTGCGCAAACACACGCGCGATCGCGCGAGTATAAGTCGCGCTCTTTTTCTCACGCAGCCCTGTATATATATCTATATACATGAGTATGTTTATAACGCGTCTAAACGAAAGCCGTTTTACGTTTGTAACTAGCACACACACACTAGTTGGGACTGCATATAGCCGTTTATGCTACCGCGTTACACACTCGCTGTATGCTATTCATTTGCTTGCTTCACACACATACAAAGAGCGCAAATTTGCTGGGCCGAATTATCATGCGCTAAAATTGTTTTTGTGTTTCGCAAGCGGCAGCCTTCATTTACACACAGACCGACGGACAACCACATATAAGTATACATATATATATACAGCCCACATATGTGTGTACAAAAAGAGATATATATATATATACATATACATACAGTGCACGAGCGAGCTGAGTTTACACGCCGGCGCTGACATAATAAAGCCCGACGCGCGCAGCGCGAGGCTAAACGTTAATTAAAATGCGCTTTCCGCGCGGCCGAGCCTCTAAGCCATACGCTGCGTCTTTCTCACTCTCTCAAAGGAGAAAGAGACAGAGAGAACGCGCGAAACTGCACCTTGCACAACGCAGCGCTGCCGCCTCCAAGGCGCTCGCCAGCGCGTAAATCCCGCGAGAGTGTGTATGTGGCTATACGTGTGCGAATGTATACGCAGCGTGTGTGTATTGCACTTCGCGATCGTCCGTGGCCTCGGTGTGAGCTGACAAAGAGCCAGTCAGAGAGTGCGAGTAGAGAGACGGAGGGAATTTCGCTTCGTATAGTGGTACGCTTGATGAAATGAAGTTTATAAGTGTGTTTCTTGGGAGTGTGGTAGTATGGAAAAAAAGGTATATGAAGTTTTATTGCGGGTGTGTCTTCAGTTTGCGAGGTAGTTGCGATTTTTTAATTAGGCTGAAATTTGAGACGGTGGATATATTAACATGTTTCAAGGATGAGGTTTATATCAAGAGGTATATTAATATATATCAATCGCGTGACGTGCTTTTTCCCACGGTTGGGAACTGTTTTATTCTAGACGACATTATATTCGTTATAAATACTAGAAAAACTACCAATTCGATTTTTTGTAAAAATTTTAAAATAGAAAAATAGAAATTCACCACAAATCACATGCGTATATACTTTTTTCAGCTATACGCCATCTAGCGGCGCTCAACTAATACCACGCATCTAAATATTCGCACGAGCAATTTCGCAAGGCATTGATATTTAATCGCCTCTCGGCTTATGCACAGACCATTACCAGCCACTCAATTAAGCCAGATAACCTAATGAAATATAGATTATCGGAATATAAATTCTTAATTAGCGAATCGCGCCGGCTAATCTTACAACCTTAACGAGCTGCATTACATTCGCGCATATATACCGTTTCAATCTATACGCATATACTTTCTTCCAAGCACACTGCATCGCTTTATATCCGCGTGTGGAGTTTCAAGAGCAAGTGGTCTCGTCTAGTATTATACTATATATACACGCGTGTCAATCATCATCATCATCATCATCATCGTTCGCCGAACGGTATATATAATATCTTCGTGAACTAGTGAGTGAACGCGTATACAAGTGTATATAAATTGTTGCTTCTCGCGCGCATGATCGATCGGTAGATATACAATTCGACGACTTTATCTTGCCGATGCCGAGCAGCGTGTGCTGCTATAATGCAACCGTGTGTGTATAATGGACGCGATCCTTATCATGTGTGTCTCTTTCTGCTATACGCGACGAGAAGGCTCCAAGGTTATGTGTATACGTCCCGTTGTTGCGAGTAAAGAGAGATAGGATGGCGCGTGCGCGTGAGGTGGAAAAAAAATTGGTGTATACGGGATGTGTGATACTTACGCGCGGCGTGTTTTTGGAGGTAATGAGGTGTGAGTGGAGGTGGAATAATGAGGTGTCGTTGTTGTTGTGTTCATTAGGGTTTGATCGATTATCAGCAAAATTATCAAATTATGTAGAAAAGGTTACATTGCTCTTTTAATTATCAGATATTGGTACTTATAGTCATGAGCCCTGTCGTTGGTTATTTATTTATTTTTTAAATTGAAAATAAACTAAAACGACTAAGCAAAAAATCCTCACTGTCTATTTTAGCATTACTCTAACATACGGATAACACTACATAATACTTACCTAAAGACGCCATAAACGACTATAAGAACAATCCCAGCTTCTCTCTCACACACGTAAACTTCTTTCCTCATCATTTTCCACATCCACTTAAACTACTTCGTTCTATGAAAACTACTCTATGCACAGTAGGTTACCGGTTACGTATATGCGGCGACGACAGCATCATGCTTACAATCGTACTTAACTTAAACCTGTATATACCTGTACATACAGCAGCGTGTGTAAGAAAAGGCACGCGCTTTCTTCATGTCCGCGCGCATGCATAATCCGCCGCGGCACTTGCATACAAAACGCTTTCTTCCTTCTTTTTTCAACTCCTCCGCACCTTGCAAAGGTTATTTATATACACTCAAGTGAGTCAACGTGTGTGTCTGTCTGTGTATATGTATATAAAAGAAATTGGATATACGAATGTATGCATAAACGTGTAAATAGAAAGTTTTAGGAATGAATATATATATATGTGGGTTTGATTCCGAGTATATAGGTAGTATATAACATTTGTAATATGTACGTATATATAAAAGAGATTATGGAGTTGAACACCTTATCTATGCGCTTGCATTCTTTTATCAGCCATACTGTAGACCCGACTAAAATCATTTTCATGTAAACTATACTTGAACAGAACAGCAAAGAGTTCCAAATAGGATGCAGATACGTTCGTAAACGAGGTCGCGCGGTACTTTCAAGTTTAGAACATTATAATATAAATATCTTGGCAAATAGTCCGCGACTACTTTAAAATGAATAAAAAAAAAGAAACCCAGCGTCATTAACTCCGAGGAACGATTAACAACGCTGTCCAATATTTTTCCTCCCTTCGGAGAGATATATTCTTCGTTCTCCGAAGCAAAAAGGAAAGTCCAGGCGATTGAAACGTTATGTATATAGTTGGTGTGCGCAGACTTTAACAATCGCTCGCCGCGGAAAGTTTAATCGAGCATGACCGAGGTGCAGTTGAAGCTATTGTCAGCTATATAGCGCAGCTTTCTAAATCCGCTATGGGTATAGGAGTTCGGCGAACGGTATCATTACGAGCGTGGTTCCGTGTGTGTGTTAGGTGAGAGAGTTAGTGTCGATGTTACATAGGGTTGAAGGTTTACGGATTTCAGGTGGTAATGTTTATAATAGGTATATATTTGTTATAGTTGGATATCATAAAAAAATATAAATGCTAGACATTTTTAAGAACTAACTGTATTTTATGACGGAAATTCGCCAGAAATCGTTTTACAAATGGGAGAAAAGGGAACGATTTCTGTAACAGCGATATATATATACATGAATAATTGAAAAATAGATGATTTCCAGCAAGATATAAGTGATTAAGATTTTAGCATTTGATACTTGAAAGCGATTTGTGATACCTAAATTATACAAAAAAACTTTTATGTTTTAAGATCAATGAGGTACAATATCGTATTAAAATTTGAAAATGTAAGTGTCTCGGTTTTTATTAGTGAAGTTTTGTCGTTACGTTAGAAAATGCTAAAAAACTTAAAAGATGTTTCACTTGATATTCCCACTTATTCTAAACACTCGTTAATTTCAACTATACATACCTAAAACCATGGATGTGCACATACGCTTTCTGTTCATCCACCTTCTAACATTTACATCTCCACCACGAAAAATTAGACCACACTCACGCAAATCCCTTCTCCCAAACCCACCATCCCAACCTTTACTTATCCCAACCTCTATACACACCATCCATGGATGGTGCGACCACCAGCCAAACCCCATTCTCTCACTATACCTCATCCTCGCCCCATAACTCATACACTTAGCTCGTGTGTGGCCCATGCTCTCACTTTCCTCCTCCTCCTCCTCTTTATTATTATTCTCTCCCTCGAGCCTTTCGGCTCGATACCCAAGACACGTTCTCGCCAACTCGGCAAATATATTGTTTAGACTACATCCGAAAGCACGTTGAACCCTGCTCTGCAGTGTATATGAAAAAAGAGAGAGAACAGTTCTCTTTTGTTTGGCGCACGCTTCAATTGTAAAATGCAAAACGCTGATTGGGGATATGGAGACACAAGCGTGATAGGAGCGGAGTTGAAAAAAAATCTCGGATGTGTATAACGACGCGTGCGCGAGTGAACACAGCGTGTGTCGTGTGTATGTATATATACGTTGTATATCGCTCCAATTACATCGCGAGGTACGTAATGAGCTGGGTTACAAGCTTGGTTCTTTTGTACCCCCCGTGCTACGTCAGGGTCTTCGACTCACATGTATATGTGTATATATACATCATCAGTAATGACAATATACATGTGGAATGTTATATATAGATGAAGATACCTCACCTTGCACATTGCGTACGCTGATTCTTGTAACACTCAGAGCTCTATATGTATCTACGTAATCGGTATACTCCACTACGTGCGCGCTTCCTTTCTTTTTTTCCGCTCGCGGGATGAATCACTGCCATGCGAACGCGCGAGAGAACAAAAAACTCACCTGCGTGCGTATATGCTTGGCTCTCATTTCAATTGATTTCGCTCGCGTGCGCTTTCTCACCTGTTGTATACGCACGCACATACGTATGACATTGTTATGCTACTTTTTAAGTTGGTATTCGGTACGAAGGATGTTTTATGTTAGTGCGTCGTGATATCGAGTTCACTGTGTTAAGTGCGAGGCGGTTTGAAGACAAGAAAATTTATTTAGGTTTGATTTTTACAAAGACTTAAAAAAAAACCTTAATTATTTTTCTGTTGTGCATAATTGCTATAACCATTTATACAAAAAGAACACAATACATAACCCAATTAACCCAATCGAATTAACATAAAAAAACTCCCATACCACTTGGGTATACCGTCTCTCTATATACGAACCTTGACCCAAACACTTCATCCAAA
This sequence comes from Torymus tubicola, assembly GCA_035583055.1. Classification (NCBI taxonomy): domain Eukaryota; kingdom Metazoa; phylum Arthropoda; class Insecta; order Hymenoptera; family Torymidae; genus Torymus; species Torymus tubicola. The sequence continues at coordinate 28,358 of JAWWEQ010016269.1, forward strand.
CACTTCCGTCTACACCCGAAACAGCAGAAAAACAATGCTCGCGCGTTAAAAAGCGAGAACGCAGCGGCGCATACGCGCACGTGCTGCTGTTCTCCTTTCTCCGCTCGTATATATACAAACACCTGGACTTATCATTGTTAGCGCTCAGCTGAGCTGCGAATGTTACGGCACATATATTCGCTGTGACGCCCACGCGCGATTAAGAGGTCGACACCCTCGTTAGTGAAAATAAAGACACTGTGCTGTATAAAATCACTGCGGTAATTGTTATTTTATATACGAGGTTGATTGTTATTGTTTAAGAATGAAAGTATAAAGGTATCAGTTTCATTAAGAAGATCCGAGATGGAAAGTTTGATTCATTCATATTTCCTCTACGTCACGAATTAGCCAGAGTTTTTTTAACGACGCATATTAAAATGATAATTTTTATTCCACGACGGTAGTTCTCTCTGTCGGATCGTAAAGGTGTCATTTATTCACCCGCTGAATTTACGATTCAACGCGGTCAGAGAAAAAGGAAAAAAGGTACGCGTAATCGCGCAAAAACCACGTGCTCGTCGCAAAGTATATATAGTCGTACGGTTGGTTAACCATCAATTAATTGGAATTATCAAAATAAATTACATTCGCTCGTGCACTTACTGTTTTTACACCCACTTGCAATAAGTCAATTACGAAAGTCTATACGTATACACGTACTTTTTTGTCCAAACGTAAACCCAATTGCGAAATATCTTACAAGTATATATATATACACACCTATATAGCCTTATAAACCTCTGAATATCGTTAAGCATCATTAACTGACTAATAGCAGTACGCGTCGATGATCGAGTGCCACGTGTTAGTATATAAGTATACAAGAAAATCCACGTGTATGTGTGCGTCAGACATAGACGCAAAAAAAGTTGTGAGTGTATAGTGGCGCAAGTAACGAGGTTTACGCGCGTGCGCGGCAAGCGAAATTTGTCCGAGTGGATTTTCGCGATTTTTCTACATGTCGATTCGCCTTTTATGTTGTAGGCTAGGTTTTTTTCCTAGATAGATGGGTTAACGGGTTTTGGATTGGCGGATAAGGTTAGAGAAATGTTTTTTGCTCTATAGAGTGGAAAAAACGTCATTATAAATGTGTCGCGGTGGGAAAAAGCATGACAAGTTGTTCTTAGAACAATATACCCACCATTTGCCTTTGTAATATAGTTTTTCAGCGCGTGGTTTCCTAATTACCGTTTCCAAAAACGGACATCGTTTTTTTTCGTCATCTTTTTTTTCCTCGTGAACGATGACTATTCAAACATTACAAAAAACATTTTCATCGCGTTACAAAGTCTCTTTTCAATTTGTCTTGCGGTCACCTCTAAACTATATACTTATAACAAAAATTGTCCACATCCAATCAACATTCAAAGACACGTGTTCGCAGGGTAATCGGTATAGAAAAAAAAGAAAAAATCTCGTCGTCGCAATATAACGAGGCGACTGCTGCATTCACGCGCGCGCCGTATATGCAATTAAAGGCAATGCACGAGTCTCTTGACCCTATCGGCTTAGGCCCCCGTGGATGTTAATTGACTGTGTTAATGGCCGGGCGCATATACGGGAAATGACGCGCATAGGGCCTTTCGCGGAAATCGACTGACGCTTCGCGTATATATAAACGATAGATTCGATTGGATATTGGAATTGCTTTGTACAAGTGATTTAGATGTTGATTACGGTAAATACTCGTACGATGATATTGTTATTTATAAAATAAAATTATCAGGAAAATTTATTCTTTAAATATATAGTTGTTATAAATTATAGACGCGCGTGCGAATGCAGATATATGATGTAAGTCCGCGCGCGTGCTCGCATCTTATACGCGCAGAGTCAATTTTCAAATTAAGCGAGAGAGAGAGGGAACGAGTGAGCGTAGGAAGAGAAGGCGTTTGATTGATTAAGTATGGACTATAATAAAGGTTTATAGGTTGCATTTATTCACGTTACGAGGACGTAAAATATCGCATAATGTGTGTGTGTATATATATATACTGGTAGTCGTCGTGGCTGATCGTTTTATAAGGAAAAAATGAATATATTATACAATTAATTCTGGGGAATCGTTTTACAATGTCGTGTATGCAGGTTTTTCACGTTCGTATCCGGTTATAACTAAGATCATAAGACATCTATTAAAGGAAAAAAAACTAATTTTAATAGGAAATTAGCAAATAAGAATCGCGTCAAGTCCATTACATTATTTCAGAACAACGCGACACTCTATTCCAGCGATGCAATTACGTCAAACTACGCGACCCGCGGTGACGTCAAACCTTTGTAGTCGCCTGGTAAACTTCATTTATCAGTGTCACGTTAAAACATTCATTATATTTTTTGTAACCTTGCATTTTCGTACTACTCCAATTTATTTCGTACAGTTTTTTTTTCAACCTTTATCTTACGTAGAAAAGTCTAACTTTTTCCTTTCTATTTCTGTTCCAGGTAAGTTGAATTCGGGTCGATGAACATCACAGCTGCGATACGATGGTAATGTAGCTCTCAGGGGAGGTGTGACATGTAGATGTGAAAGGATCTCGCGACGTGATTCTTACGTAACGCACGCGTTTTCCGAGTAGGAGTAGTTTGCATGCCTAATGGCGTGCGCGCATATACGTGACGCGCGCTAGTCTCCGTTAGTCGCGGCGATGGATTGTGTGATTCATTCGAGTAATGATGGTGTGGATTTGTCGGTAAGAGTGAGAAAGAAGTGAAGAGTAGTTGATGTTTATTTTATCATTCGATATACTTTGAAACCTTGAAAGTATAAAAACAAAGTGAATAATCGTTGAATATACTTAATTCTACGATTATTCAATGTAATACCAAAAAGTCTTTATTATTAATTGTAAAATTATGTTAGAACCAGTTAACCTGACCTTGCCTCTTTTAGATTCTTCGAAAACATCGCACCATCGAACCCAAAAATGCCGCTCCACTCTGATTAATCTCCTTACCTTACTATATATTCAACGGTACCTACATACACACCTTTTTCTTTTCATCACCATCGTCATTCGCCAAACGGATGTGCAAATCCCTCAACTTATCCGTTACCTTCGTCACCGCATCCACACATAGCTAAACCTATAAGAATCATCGTTCTATACCCAGGCAATCTCGTCCGTTCAGCAAAGATCGCAGCGCGCTTAGAGATCCGAGCTACTTAGCTCCAGCCGTGTCTGCTATATACGCGAGCGAGCGACTATACACGATGGCCAGAATTTGCGGAATGTCCCGGGGAGAGAGAACCCGTCCGGCCGGTTTTTTAATTGCGCGTGCGCGAGGATTCGGCCAGCGTGCGGGACTTGTTTGAGCATCCGATCCTATAGTAAGAGGATGAGAGTATAAGAGAGAGAGAGAGAGAGAGAGAAAGATAAAAGTAAAAGTGAGACGATTTTTTCGTGGTTATTTACGATTGTTGATAAGTTGCTCTTCTTCGATGTTGTTGTCAATGGGCCATTGGGTGCGTGCGTCGATGGCCTGCATCTTTTCGTATACTGGAGTGAAGTTTAGTGAAGTTGAGGTTACGTTGATTTTCTATATTTATGACTATGAACTGATCAATTCGGTTTCCGGTCACGCTGAATCAGATATACAGGATTCGCGTAAAAGTTTAACGCGATCGATATATATAACAATCAGTCTGCTGATATGATTGATGAGTGAGTCATTATCTCTCGACAGATTGTATACCACTCGACGTTCCATATATATACTATCAGATAATTCCGGCAATAACCGACAAAATTCTTTGTTCCTAGTTAAATAAAAATATACTCTAAATTCTAAATTTCATCGAGCGAATCCTTCGAATCAACCAACAATCCTGTGAGCCTTCACAAGCGTCGACTTCATTTTTCAGCCGAACGAGAGAAGCAAAGGAATAGCAGAGAATAGCGCACGAACGTTTAATCTCGTCAAGCTGCGGCGGCGTATAGCCGTTGATTCGACCTTTTTATTTCATTAGGCAAGTTCGCGCGACCGATCGATAAAAGCTTTCTCACCGGGCGTGCGCGCGCATTAGCCGTTTTATGAATTTCGATGAGAGTAGTGGTAGCTTAGGTTGGCAGTTTGCTGGTTGATTAATAGGCGGTTTATGGTTGGTAGTTTTTTGGAAGGACAAACCGGAAAGAATTAACATAAGTTAATTTCAACGTTTTATCGAATTATATATACTTTTTCAATTTATATTTTTTTTTCAAGCCGCTAATAAATGATAATTTATTAAAATAAACTGACAACAGGTACAACTCAATCAGTGCGAATGCATGCGCGATCGATGCACGCGAAATTAATTTTTCATAAACATTGTTTCGAGCTATTTCTATTCTGATTAAATCACAACCTTTTAACTTCGTGTTCGATATTAAACCTCTTTTCGTCATTTAAATATATATAGAATATACCGAGTTGTGACGCGGTAAACAAAAATAAACTTACATCACGTGACAATTCGCCGATAACGCGTCGCACGTCGTATACCGTAATCTTACAATTCCGACTAATCAATGTCACGTCGATTCCCGCACCGAATGTCTTTGGAATTTCTTTCGTGTACAATATATATATACAACTCTTTTAATTAATGTACAAGATTGTTGTCATTCCCGTCGCCAATATGTATGCACTTATTGTTTATATATACACGCTGTATAAAGTGCGAGCGTGAGAGGACGAGAGATAATTAAAAACTCTTTGTTCAACGACGAGAATAGCTTTTATCTATAGTTGATGCTAAAAAGGTTCACACTCGCAAACGCGCGCTCGAGCTAGTGCTTACATACCGAGCCGTGTATGTGTGTGTAAGAAAACAACCGTCAGACTGCGAGGCGTGTACAGCGCATATATATTCTATACTCAAATATTTGATTTCTTTCGCGAGCGATGCGGTGTTGTTGCTAGTACGATTATCAGTGTACGTTTCGGGAAATGCTTTAAGTTTTCTTTTTCGTGCGATTAATTCTTTGATTTGTATAATGTGCAAATCTCACAAACGCTGCGAAAAACTTCGAAAAATGGACCCAAAAAAATTTGGTCGACGACACTTCTCAAACTAGGTTTTTCTTGTTGGTTAGGGTGTCTAGAAAAGATATCTGTTGTTGAACAAAGTTCATATTTAAAAATGATTAAAAATAGTTTAGTTCTAAATCATTCCACCAAAAACAACTTAATAAAAAAATTTGGAAAAAAGAAAAAGAAATTAAAAAATGTTGAATCCTTGAAAAGTTACGTGAGTTTAAAATGGAGCTTAAAATACACAAATATTCACGAAAACGGTGTGAAAAGGTCAACAATTATCCCAGGCATTGATCACGTGTAATTTATGCTCAACTTCAAACTCGTGTAACTTTTGAAGGATTCAACATTTTTCAATTCTGAAAAAAGATTTGGAAAGTACTCACTCTTTAGTTTTATTTTCTTTTTTCCAAATTTCATATTAAGTTATTTTTGGTGGAATAATTTAGAACTAAACTAGAACTACTTTTAATCATTTTTAAACAATCGATTATTGACTCCAAAAAAATGATACCCTTCGATAGACTTTGTTCAACAACAGACATCTCTTCTAGACACTCTAACTAACAAGAAAAATCTAATTTGGAAGGTGTCATCGAACAAAAATTTTTGGGTCCATTTTTCGAAGTTTTTCACCGCGTTTGTGAGATTTGTACATATATAATTTTGTCTCTGTTCTGACTGATGTGCTTACGTTACAGCGCAATATGCTAAATATTATTGAATGACCTCGTACGACTGAAGATTCAAGAACAGTCGAGAAGTTGAGAGTATCGAGAGTGAAGAGAGGGGCAAACAAAAGTATCGATGATTAACAGTTTTCTTGAATTCAATCGTTATTACTATACCGTTATCGTTCGCGCGTATATACGCGATATGAAATCTGTCGATAACATATAAGTATATAGCATTAAACCGAAGTATAAATAAACCGTACGAAAAAGAAGTGACTCATATTAAACTTTTTCTTTATCATCTAATTACTAAATTACATCATTCATTTCTAATAATTCATTAATTAAACGTTATATCGTATAAAAAACCACAATTACTCCGTTTTCTTTTACTCTATAAAAGAGAAAACAGCATACTTACCCGATCAATCTAACAAATA
>JAWWEQ010016290.1:0-34499 GCA_035583055.1 Torymus tubicola
AGTGAAAAAAATCTGAAAAAATTCAGGGTAACATATGGGATGGTTACGAAGCGATTTACGTGATTTTAAAAGAAAAAAAATTTTTGACCTCTCGATTCACCTGAGAACTGCCCATATATATATTCATTAAATTAAATAATGGTGGGCACTAGCAAAATTGATGTGTTTACGTAAACAAATTAGATAATTTCGTCCACGTGGCAATATATTAATAATAAATTTAAATTACCTCAAAACGAGTTCACAAATAATTTGTTCTTCTAAATTAAATTAAATTTTGAAGACTATTTAAGAAAAAAAGATTCATGAGTCATAAACTCGTTTATGATAACAAACTATCAAAACCTCGTTCGCATGAGAGAATCATTGCTTCTCAGTGATGCATGTAGCTATGAAAATTGCAATATAAAATAAAATATATAAAATACGCCTGTCAAAGTGAAAAACGGCTGACTGCTATGGGATTATAAGTAATTGAGAGCTTCCGCGGATATGAAATACTCTATACTTTACAGACCACCCAACATCTTAGTTTCATTGTTTTGGTAATTACTTTGTTTATCAAAATCGAGATGGATCGGAAGTTGAAATGTGTACCTTCATTGCATTATAATACATATAATGTTTTGTTTCAATACATCTCACATTATACTTCTATATATATATATATAAACTGGATGAATTAAGAAAAGGTTTCAAAATTCATAATAAAAAATTTCACCGAAACTCAAATTAAAGGAACGCAACAAACTTCTTCAAAATGAATCATCATAGTAGGTTCCAAAATGCGTTGATTGTCATGAGAAGTCGACCTGAGCATACCAAGTCACACCACAGCGACTCCATATATATATATGTAATGCTCGTGAGTGCGCCAGGCCGCGATCGGGTCAGGCATTAAATAATCCTGGGCTGAAGATGCGTTACGTAAGTTACATTAACCCCGCGCGCCCGCACACGTACCTATACTCTCTCTTTCTTTCTCTCTTATTCCGCTCTCTTGGTATTATTAAGTAACGGCGCGTGAACTCTTGTGTGGCCCGGCGACTGCTTAATCGCTCTCTTATACACAAAGAAACCAACTATATCCAACGATTGCAAGCATCATCATCATCATCATCCTCGTCGTCGTCCCGCGAAATCAACGTGCCGGCGTAACAAAATATCCACCCAACACGTCGTTAAACCACTCTTATACCTTTATACACAGTCGCAATTGTATATACCTATATATCTATATATTGTGTGAAAAGGTATATACACGAGAGAAGATTTTCTTTGTGCAGAGAACACGCAACTCTCACTCACTCGTACGAACGAGAGAGAAAGAATCTCGCGGAAGTCTGACTCTCTCGGTGGGTGTACTACACTTATATACATACACACACACACACACACACACACACATGCACGTGATCGAGGAAATCGGCGCTCGCTCGCTTGCTCGCCCAACGAGATATTGCGCAAACGCGAAACGAGACTTGGCGCATGGGAGACTGGCTTACATGCAGCGCCGTTACATGCGGGCACGATCGCAGTCTGATATATCGGTATATAAGAGCACTGTGTATGTGTGTGTTTGTATATATATACATATATACACACACACACACGAACAGCGCGGTCGCGCTTCCGACTTCGGAGTGAATTAAAGATGTGTTGTCGGCACAGTTAGGCGTGAAAGTGCGCTGCTTATGTTGCTGTATAAGAGATCTGTTTATCCTTTTTTTTCCTTTAACGATCGCATCGACGAGCGTAAAGTTAAGCCTTATCGCGCGATGTGTGTGCTTACGGTGTATTACGGAGCGAGGAAATCGGTTTCGCTTTTGCAAATGGAAATTGGTACTGCGAGTTGGAAAATGTTAATTCGAAGATGCTATCCTGTGGCTTGTATATGGCACTTGTCATCGTCGTATCGTATAGTTGGGGAAAATTGCATGTTAGTTTATAGGCTTTTATGAAGTAAATATTGCAATAATTTATATACAAATAAATGCTTAAAATAATTTTGGAAGATTTTTTTCAAGTTTTTATAAAATAAAATACTACTACAGGAATATGCCTATATTTAAGAGCCGTTGTCGTTGTACTGCACACCTTCTGTGGCTCGATTACAATCTCGATGTTCCTGTTTTTTTCACTCTTGACGCATGATACCATTAAGGTAACGATCTCATATTCATATTTACAACCGGAATTCCCTCAATGAATTGTCTTCATAACAAATAAATTTTTATGACAGGTTATTTGGGTTTGCATTGCATTTAAATGAAGAAGGCAATTAATTTGATATATGCGTTTTAATTAAATATAACAGATTTTTAACAATGTCGTAAATAAACAATACTGTAAAGATGGTACCAAAATATGTGAATTTATTATACGCCGAAATTTCTATATTAGGCCCCTTATAATAATATAGTATTAAAGCAATATAAATAATTTAAATTGCAAACTAATAATCAATGACAAACAAGCAATAAAACAGAAATAACTTATTTTATAAAAGTAACCTATTTAGTTATTTTTATAAAATCAATGTTTTTATCAAAAAACTCACTTTTTTATTACAATACCTAAACAAATAAATCTATAGAAATGAAAAGAATATGTAATACTGTTGAACAGAAAAATTCTATTACTTTTCTTCCAATCCCAAAATCGCATTCGAAAGTTCTTATTTCGGCTGTGATGTAATATTCAAGACGCAGCGGTGGTCCAGACTCGATCGGCTTACGTATGCATGCAGCGCATTCCAAATACGTATTGAATCCGTAGCAACTGAAGTAAAAGAAATTCAAAAGTGATACTCATAAACATTATTTTACTTTTAGTTACATACACAGAATTTTCTATCTCAAAAGGAAAAAGATTTGCAAGACGTCTTACTTACATTTTTGATTGATATACCTAGTGATGTAATAAATAAAATCTAATAAAAAGCTTTTTTCAATAAAATTTTTTAGTAAAATTGAATATGATTGTCAGCTGAAGTTATTTTTTAAGAGTTTCGCAATTTTTAATACGGTTAGTTATATATTATTTTAGTATTACGAATGTGATTATAAATACATGATTATATCAATATTTGCAATGGAGATTTTGATCTATATATATGTATAATTAATAAATATTTTTATATTTACACATTATATAACTATATCAATATTAACACGAAGTTAGGCTTTATTATATAATAATTCATTTGCATATTAAACGATATCAGAATTCTTGTGTTTAAAGATATTAACAAAGGCTTAGTTATTTATCATTATCGAAAGACACGAAAATAAAAATCACCCCACTTGGACTCTGATAAGATATAGCTATATATACATAAACTTATTTTAATAATTTTCGAATACGTCGAACTAATTTTATACTTTAAATGAAAAATAATTTTAAACCACTAAAATATACAATTTAACAACAGGTTTAAAAACAAAATATAATAATATACAAATTTAGTAGATATTAAAATTAATGCACCACCATCGATCTTCGCAAAATAAATTTTCTCATCTACCGTATAGACATAATCGCATTCAACCGTAGAAGAAGTACTAAAGTGTTTTTCACTTCGTGCGGTACTTCCTAGTCTTTCAGCTCTTACCGCGCGTGCTTCATCCGCCTCGCGCGCACGACCGATGCATCTCTAATGTTCATCGGCTCTCTCGCGCGTTGACAACGACGTGCCTCATAGACTCGCGCGCGCGCGTCGATCGCGATTTCACTTTTTCGCGTGTATTGCTTTAACAGCTCTGTGTATACGTATGCGTGTGCCGTGCGCTTGTAAGAGAATTTATGGCCAAGATATTTTTGAGGGAAATATTTCAAATCGATGGATTACGCGAAATATTTCAACGTCGTGTAGGTGCGTTCATTTGAATGTATACGTTGAAAAGAATGGTTATTCGAGAAATGACGAAGGTAAAGGTGAAAAAACATTTTGGGGAATACTACGTAATTTTCGCATGAATATATATATGCGAGAGGATTTAAATACGTATTGCCGGAGTAAAAAATGGAGGTTACGTAATTTCATTCATTGAAAGTAAATCAATGCATTTCTTTATTTAAACATTAAAAAAAGCGTATATAAGAAAGCGCAAGAAGTTGCGTATGTTTAATTAAAGGGTTTATGACTATTCAACACTTTATATCGCGCGTTATATCAGAGAATTTGTTAACTCTCATAACTATAATGATTAAAATTAAATGAATTTTAAATAGTTTTAAAGCAACCGTGTAGCCTAACAAAACATTTTAACATACAAATCAATGCTATGTATAGGTAATAGACAGTTTCACCGGATGAAATTTCCTTCAAGTAAACCGTTGCTGCGTGTACGGAGCAATGAGTTTCGACGGCGAAGGTGTGACGGGGGAACCGTCATTATATACATCGTATTTATGTATTGTTGCTGAAAGTGAAAGGAAGTTGATGAGCTCTTTTGCCAGCGTGGTTCTTGCTTTTCGAGCCTTCTTCACGAATCCTGGGTATGCTGCCGTTGCCACGAATTTCTGCGCGGGATGACAGCGCGGTCGTAAATCACAATCGTAATCTCACGGCAGTAAGTCCGCAAATAAAATTAAAAAAAAAAAGAACCAAACCTCTTCCCGTATTTACAAAAGCCGAATCGTGTGCAATCAAACGATTTTAAATTATTTACAGCCACGTTCGACAAACGATATTTGTGATTATAATTGTATAGATGATTTTCTACCGAAAATAGTACGTAGAAAAGTGATTTCCTGTAGTCTGTCCGTTATTATATACAATGTCGCGCGACGGATGACAAACTGTCGAATCATCTTTCTCGGGTGCCCAGAATAGCAACTCGTGATCGCCCATGTGGAAACTGCACATACGGCAATGTTTAAATGCAGTGAAATGCATTAGAGATCTTTATATAACTTTCGTTTGTGTGCACGTGATCTTTGCATTGCCCGAAAATCGGGTTGCAGTGTAAATGAGTCTGTCGGAAATTTTATTTGACAATAATTATTGTCACTAGCTGCTTTTTCCCCTAAAAACTCGTCATTGATTAATGATTTTTAAGTGTAAAATCATCATGTGTTGCGAAAAATGTTTTTTTTTTTATCTAAGATTAAGTAATTGGTGTGATTTGCGACGTCTTGATCAATCATTTTAACGCTATGTTATATATTAAAGTGACAAGACTAACAATGGCTTTACATAAAAGACATGGAAGTCATCATCTTTGGACATAATTCGAGTAATAAATAAGCCTGCATAATTTAACCATCGCTTACAATTTGTAAATTGAAAACAACTGAACCGTTGACTGCCGTAAATTTAACTTCCACGCATAACGATGGCCTTTGTCCGACGTAAATACAAACGGTTACGCCAAGTTACGGTATTATTCCAAGGTTATATATATATATATATGTACTTCGTATAAAATCAACTGCACATCAATAACTAGCATACACTTTTTCGTGACATTTCACATTTTATTTATAAATGTCGAACCCTTATATTTACATCATCATAAATTATTTACATTTCATAAATCGATCCTACACTTAGCACGTTTGTAAATCCTCGCACCTACCTTGAACTCTCGTCGCATAACCGTACCAAACACTATACATTCGCACGTCTCGTAACATTCTCCTTATATATCGAAACACCCGCGCATCCATCCAGTCGCTTGCGCGAAAATAATCACGGCGAAAGGAAGACTGAGACAACAACAGCAGCAGCAGCAGCAGCAACATTTCTCAATCCGTCCATACACCGCGCGATATGCGGTAACACACGGTTCTACAGGTCCCGAAAAAAAGCGCCGCGGATGTAGAAGTCGCAGTTGAGACGCCTATAGCAAAGTGAGGTGATTGTACCTGTATGTATATATATATATATATATATATATATATATAGGTGTATGTACATATACGCACACACATGCATATATACGCGTGCTGACTCTCTCACCGCATGTGCAAGCAACTTTCCCGCTGCGAGCGCTATATGCGAACGTGAGGCGAGCGAGCGGCGCGGGCCCAGCGCGCGCGTTACAAACGCGGAAGAGTATTTTGCCAAGCGCGCCGGCCACGAAGCGTGCCAGTGTTTCTGCGCGCGCTCGACGGATAGCATCGTTCTTTCTCTCTTTCTCTCTCTCTCTTCCTCTTTCTACCATCTTCGCGCAGATTGGGACTTGCATCTACACGAATTGGGGAGAACTGGATAAAGGGAAGAAGGGTCGAGGACGCTGCTACTGTTACTGTCACTGCACTGCTACAGTGTCTCTGAGCTGTGTGATAAGGGAGGAGCGGATTTGGTGAGGGGACCGGTTGAAGAGGAGGAAAAAGGTAAGTGTGTTGATGTCGTGGTTGGATACCTAATAGTTTTTTAAGTGTAATGTGTGAAACGTGTCGATTTACAAGTGTTTATGACGTTGGATTTATTAAATTACCGAAAGAAATGTCAGAGTAACTGGGGTTATTCTGCATCTATTCTTCTGTTTGTTTAGCGCTTTGTTGATTGATTTTTATCTATATAGTTTTACTATTTTTCTACAAGTTTATTATTCTAGTAGTTACTTCTTTATTTGCTTAATATTGTAACATTAAAATGTTACAGTAGTCCTTCCATTCTTGGTACTAATATAGTTAGATATTAACAAAATAACCCGATTTACTATGATGTGTTGATAAATTAAGACACATGTTTCTTACATAAGCTATGGAGTGCATTACATTTGGAAAACGTTTTTCGACTAGGTTCGTATACCGTCCTCTGGTACCTGAAAATAAAGCCTATAGAACCTTTGATTTCTTTTCATAAGCTTTAGTTACAACAATATTGATATAGATATTACTACCATGTTAAATTTTATTATTCAAAATAATGGACGTTTTGACATCAAGGTAATCTCTACTTATCTTACAACTTTGCAATAATCTGTTCAATAAAAATAATTGAAACGATAAATCGAAATCAATTGAAAGAGATTCAGTTAGTCTTTATCTGCGGATGTGAAGATTCATTACATATAAAGTTAGCAAACATTAAAGAAGGTGTTATAATTCATTGAAAACAAAGTGTTTTTATCACTAATTTTGACTATGCACTAACTTAATTTTAAATAGGTAATAAATAAGGAAAACTGGGAAAATAATCGTCTATTTAAATTTGTTTTTCTAATGATCTAATTTTCAAATACTTGCTTAGTTATGATACAAAGTATAGGTCGTATTTCTTATTTTAAACCTTATTATTTTGAAGATTTTTCATTAGCACAACACTCAGGACTCCAAATAAAAGAATGATAGTCTTTAGGTTTATCTTTAGGTACCGGAAGAGGACTCCAGAAATCTATCGAATTTGCAAAGGGTTTGTATACTTTTCTTGTTTAGGCATTCTTTCCAGATTTACAGTAATATAAATAATATTTGGATACTAAATTTGTCATTCAGTAATAGCGTTTTTCGAAATGGATAAATAAATTTCCAATCCAGAAGAGCAATAAGAAAAAACTATTATTATTTATCATTTATTTGAATTCTTATTTCAAGACATCAAAATATTTTTTCACTTCTCATTATTTATAAATAATTATATTCGATAGAAACTTTAAGTTCTAAGTTTTAATAATTATTTAACAGCATACAATAGTATATTATGCAGCCAGGGAGTAAAATAGGCTATTGACTCCCGCAAGAGACTTTGCTCAAGTAGCAACTTATGAATGTCAATAGCTCTCATCGCTCCAAATGAAAAATAACCTTTTCGCATACCTACCTAGTGCAAAATTATTTGTGTTTAAACCCTCGTTTCAGGGTAAAAAACGCCACATAACCTCACTTCTAGAAACTGCAACATCTACATTTATTACTCTACTTTATCGCAGCGTCAGTCGGAAATAAAGTAGTATAGAAAAACGTACATGCCTTTTACAGTTTCTAGGAGGGAGTATAATATGTGACATTTTATTCCCCGAAGTTAAGGAATATACGCAGGGAATATTTTGCCAGGGACAAAAATATAATTTATGTTGTATTATTCATTCTTATAATATAAATGCGCGATATTCAATTTCGAGTAGATTATTGTTTATAATTTTCAAATGACATCACTTACAAGTTTTGGATGTTCTTAATTTTCTGTTATCATCTTTATCTAAAGTTACTACTTTTTCTGCAGAATTTAGTAAATATCAAACTATTATTTTCACTCGTTTTTCAATTATAAACATAACAAAGGTGATATTACATTATCATTTATAATAAAAAATTGAAAAATTATGAATTTATTTCTCAATTTGAAAAAAATATGCGTTAATAGGTGGCTAGTATTACCCTGAGACGGCTCGTTTAGCAGCAGTAAAACACTAGAAGCGGAACTAAGTTTCGCTCTCGTGAATTCCACTTAATAATTCACGGTGCTGTCTTTCAGCTTATGAAACGAATTTGCAAAGAAATATGCTAAGAAGTAAATAAACGCAATTGCTTGATTCTATAGAAATTTGTGCACTGAAAACATCAATTACAAATATTAAACATTAATAATTATAACTGTAGTATGCCAGAATATTTATTAAATGTTATTCAATTGTTTAAATAATGATCTGTTTAAGACAATAGTAGTTTTCGTTTTTTAAAGTTTTATGAGAATCATTAACGTTACTTTAAAAATGTTTTAAATGTAATAAAATAAATAAATAACTATGAATTTTAATTTTTATATGATATAAACAAGACTATACCTTAATTACCCCCAAGAATTTAAATAATATAAAATTTTAACATTAAAACTTATATAATTATAATATAATGAATATACTACTTATAATATTAATCTATTCGCTGTTGGCATTAATGATAAAAATATTACTAATATAGAAATAAAAAATATTTTAGATCTAGAGATATTTGCAAAAAAGCGACATTCCTGCTTTCCTTTGTTATAGATTCTTATGACACAAGACTTTTTTACCTATATATTCACCTTTGAATTGAATATTTCAAGATAAAACTTTGAACACCGTACTTGCTATAGGAATAAACCTTTGATCGAATTAAAGTTGACGTTACGTAATGTGAAAGTTGGTGAGATAATCATAAACTTTTTAGGGCTCAGCGAAACTGGTCCTATAATCGAAGTATCTTTTAACGTTTAAAAACGACCACTCTTACAGGAATTTTTTCTACATTATTTTATACTTTTTATTTATCAACGGGTAAATTATTATTTATGTGTGTGTGTGTAAACATATAACTTAAATTTTCACAAGGAACAATTATTAATTACTACAATTGAAAGTAGTCACATAATTCATTAATTATTTATATTCAAATCTAATTAGCATTATAAGATGCGCAGATTTTTATACTACATAATAGCAAGTTTATATAAAATCAGGAAAACGCACTGGTTTTTACACTGATGTTAGTGAAAACAGTTCTAATCATTTTAATCTTAAATATTTTTCTTCTATTATTACTAAATTATTGACAGTAAACTCACTGAACTACGTGTTACATAATGATAACAGGAATAAATTTTTTTTTGTACATTTACTGTACAATATTATGTAACATTATTTTTATTAATTTGATAAAGAAGTGTTTATAAATTTATTTATATAATAATACGATAAAATATTAAAAATTATTTCTCAAAAATGCAAGAACAAAATAAATAATTATTGTAAAATAAATTAATTTATTAAGAATATAGTCGTTTAAAAAAATGTATCACAAAAATCAAATTTTTAGCATTTGTATTATATTTATGATTCATGGAATTGTTTTACATAGGACAATTATTTTACATGACGTACGTGAATTAAAATTAGTTAAAGAATAAAGTTTATGAGATTTTGTAGAGATAACTCTATGTCCCTAACCATTTGGCTGTTGCTTCATTATGTAAGGTGAATGTCCTGAGCCGTCCTGAGCGCAAAGCAGTTATAATAACTTTGCAGTGTCGCCATTTCGTTATGACATAGAATTAAAATGATCGTTAGAAGGTTAATTGAGCTATTTATTGCGAAATGTAGGCCTTTTTTCACGGTCCATTATTTTTAGGGTTTCTATAGAGAAAACATTTTTTTATATCTTATTGTTTTCAATGAATATCCTTTACAAAATGTTGAATTCAGTTTTCACAATAAATGCTATGCAAGCCTTATCAAAGGCTATAGTATACCTATAGGAATCTTTACTTTTTAGTATTGTAAAATTAAATACCTTTTTAGTAACTGTTTCTTAATGAAGCAATATAAAGAATTATACTCTGTTATATTTTTATGACTTGCAGTATCACACTTTTCTGAAAACGAATGAATCTAGTAAAAAGCATTCTACTTTTTATTCAAGTAACGTTTGACCTCTATGTCTTGTAACGGGATATATGCGACCTGCTGACCATTTAAAAGATTAAAACGAATTACAATAAAAATTTATTGTCTTACGGTCATGACGTAAGTCATTTAACTATCTACACCACCGTTATCAACTTGCCTATTTAATTACTGAATTTAAAGAGCTGTCGAATTCTTTATAAAATAAACTATATGTTCTGTTGTACGGATACTGTACTGCGACACATTTTATACCATAATTTTTCAACATCTATGCTATTTTCTCTTTGCCTTTACTTTACAAGTAGGTGAACACGAGTAAACCTTGTATGATTGTATGGTAAATGTGACAACGGTTTCGCTGTACTATTGTCCATAGAATAAAATGAATCTTATCATTCCCTATTTGGAGTGAAAAGTTTGTTTGTATTCTTGATACAGTTGACTTATCAATTGTTAGTTTACATTTTTACTGTCGATATTTTTGAAAAATGCAGCTGTTGGCTTGTAGATAACTTTTACTTGGCCTATGTCTAAAACGTTTTTATTGTAATATAAAAAACCACTAAAATTATATTTTTTCAATATGTAGATAATTTATTTTTCTTTAGTATGGAATTAATAAAAAAATAGGAAATGTACACTCAATATTATTTGTATTTTTCGAAATTGAAAAACTTATATTCCATATTTTCATTTGGAGTTTAACACTTTCATAAGATTGTCTCAATTAATCGAGCTTTCGTTCTGTCTTATTGTGAATATTCTTGGCTATCTTGTATTCTCGTCTACTTTCGTAATTCTGCTTAGTTTGATTAAACCTGTTGATATGCGTCGAAAACAAGTTGTGTACAAGGAAGAATATTCGTATAGATACACTTAATGACGTATTTATTTCACTCAATTAAGTAAATAAAATATTCTCTTACTTTTCCAAACTAAAAGTATTTTATATACAATTTTAAATTAATGTAAACAACTTATTTCTCACAAAACGTTGTATACTTTTAAACTGGTTATACATGATAAAAAAGTAGCTCAGAGAGTTGATAATGAAACGATACTAAAGAAATATATTTTGATGGGCTTGTTGCTTCTTATACATATAATTTAGTAGTATTTGCATCGTAATGATATCTTTTGAGAGATGCATCTCCGTAAAAAGTATACAATAAAAATGTTTCTGCTACGTCATCTATATGCTGATGTGATAAAAAATGCAGACATGAAATGTTTGCTTTGATAGCAGATGAAATAAAAATATGAAAAATTGTAATAAATATTCGCTTGCATCAAAAGTGCCTTATTAAAAAATAGTTGTTGATGCATCAGTAACACTTATACTTAAATTTATAAATTTCACCAAGTGTTTTGTTTAATAAAATGTGAACTTTGTTTTGGATACAGTTAAAAAAGCTGTAATTAAAAATCAATATTTTTCAATGTGCATATACACTTTAGTAACTTCACTCACCTGTATATATTTGTTTTATGGGAAAACTATCAGTGGCACAAATTATCATCCGGGATTTCTTAAAAAAATATTTCGACGAGCCCCGGTATAAGAACGATGAGGAAAATCATACAGAAAAAATGGAATTTAAAAAAAAACCTGCATTATCCGTAAATGATTTCCTTGTTCCTCATTCCATAATATCGCATAGCCTTTATACGATTACAGAAATACGAGACCGACTTTTACAAACCATGGAACGTATTCTTCTTTAATCCCACTAAATCATCGCATTTTCTCAGGCAAATTCCACGACCCATCATATCCTCTCATTGTTTATCTTCCCGTGTGTCGGCGTCCCCATAATATATATACTCTTCTTTATCGTGCACAGCTTTTTCGACTCAACCAAGTTCGCTACCAAGGCGAACGAGCGTGAACGGTGGAACAGCAACCGGTTGAGCGACAAAATTTTTCGTCTTTTTCGCCGGATCGCCTTCCCTATATACCTTACCTGCCTGTTTTCTCTCACTCTCTACTGCTCCATAGAGGCGTGCGCTGCTCGCTTGGGAAAATAAAACGACACAATGGGCGCGCGGAGAAGGGACTGCGAATAAGAGAAAGAGAGACTGAGTCTCTCGGTGTGGCAGCGTCAGTCGCGTTTTAGTTGTTTTCCCGGTCGTGTGTGCGCGCGCGCGAGTGTGTGCGAGAAGAAATGAAAATATAAAGACTAAAGAGTATATTACATATAGTTTGGGATGCGCGGACCAGACTAGCTGCGTTTTTAGCCGATTTTTATTCGTTTAATGCAGTGACCTGCGAAAAACGTTTGAAACACATTTCGGTGATCCGGTTTTTGCTTGGGGGTTTTGTTTTTGCCGCCTGTTGACGAATTTCTCGAGGTGTGTTTATTTGAATTAGTAATATGGAATGTTTTTTTGCCGTGAGGCAAAATAGGAAGCCGGTATAACACATTTCGGAAAAAAATTGTTTTTTTTATTGATTTTGCAGAATGGCATTTAAATATTTAGTTTTCGTGACGTCTTCAGTTTATCTGACACTTATATTTTTTTAAAAATTCAAGGTATCTGCGAGTAGTGTGAAATTCTTGTTGTTCTAACGTTTTTACATGTAAGCGATTAAGGTGGTATCATTTATGAATATTTTTATTCAATGTTTTTATTTTTTTAATTTTGCTTATTAATGAAATAAGCATGCTTTCGCTCGGTTATTATCATTGAAGTAGTGTATTATTTCTGTCAACATAAAAAGTGTATGATATCATTTCATTTTAAATTCAAAACAAAGAGAAAAAACTCATGTCTAAGTGTCTTACTCATTGCACTTCCGATAATATTCAGGCTATATATAAAGCTAAGCACAGTGCGTCAGCGATAAGCATTTATAGTTGACTAAAGTAATTCAATTATTCTTCTTATTACAATTTAAAAAGAGAAAACTATACTGTCGTCCTTAATCACCTCAAAAAATTCGTGAACCTCGGCAAAAAGATGGTACATTATTAATTTAACTAAAGTCTAAATCGATTACGAATTTCAGTGAAAAGAGTAATCTTTAATACCGTGGTACCTCGTTCGAAAGATTACAATTGCCAGTGTACGCGTAACAAGCACTACGTGCGTTTAAACAACCGCGCCGTACCCACGCAGTTTGCCCAACCCTCTTAGTGGGAAAAAGGATCGGCATCGTAACCACAGAGAATCTTGCTGAAAGACGCAAATAGGCAGAGAGCAACCGCGGCATCACCTTCTCTCTCCCTCGATCGTCATCAGGATCAAGAAAAATGCTCGCCTATGTCTCGGCGTTCGCCAGAGCTGCGCCAGCACCGGTGAGTTTTGCTCGTCTTTGCCGCGGTCGCTCGCTCTCCCTCTTCCTCTTTGACGGAGGGATGATACATGCGTAGAGTGTACACTATGCACGTGCATATAACCGTGCGGCTATGTAGCTAGTGAAAGCACGCGACGTCGCTGTCACCGCCGCCGTCGCCGCAGCTGACCCTGACCACGTTTTGCAATTACACAGCGGTGACGGCTCTGCGCTGCCGGATGCATCGTCGCGGAACTCCTAATGCTTGGTATTATCGGCTCTTCGGCACCGAGGAATTTTATTCTTCTTTTGTGTTTTTTTCTTTATTATGCTGAGCAATGGGACCCCATACCGCGTGTAGGTAAGAAATTATACGATACAGTTGCATTGTGTAGCGTCTTGCAACTGATGTCGTGTTTTTTTTTAAACATTGTTCAGAAGGATTCGGGATCGAGAGTTTCAACAGGATTTATTGTATTGGAGACTTTGGCGTGTTGATTAAGAGTGCGTGTATACAGTGAACAAAATTTGAAAAAATTAAGTGTAGAAAAAGAAAAGTATTGTAATTGTGAGACAAACTTGATAAAAATTACCATAATTCATAATCAAAATTTGTTTATTAAGTGATTCCATCCGTATTGTATGAAGATTCCGTTATTATAAGGATTTCAGTCTGTCAAGTGATTATAATACAAAATACTTGATGTATTTTTTTTAACAAGTTACCATACTTTATATAGAAAATTTTATAATATAGTTTAAAAATTTATAAAATTTAAGGGGGGAGGACACCTTTAAATTCTTCCCATTAAAATGATCTGTAAAAAAGAAATTTGAATAATTAATAAAATTTTGAACTAATATACTAAAAGTATGTTAAATTTATAACAAAATAAACGAAAAATGGAAATTCTAGACCTACTTTGTCTCAATATATGGACATTACAAAATTTAGGCTTTGCCGTCACCTGCAGGTTCACAGAGATGATCGATTTTAATCCAGTTGGGCTTAAATTGTTGATATTTTATGTAGTTTAGGGCTGAAGAGTTGTATGTATCAAAATTATTTGAGTAAATAATATTTTAAGCAGTTTTTGGGTCGTAAAAAATTATTTACTCGAATAATTTCGATACGTACAACTCTACAGTCCTAAACTACATAAAATACCAACAATTTAAGCCCAACTGGATTAAAATCGATGATCTCTGTGAACCTGCAAGTGACGGCAAAGTTTAAATTTTGAAATGTCCATATATTGAGACAAAGTAGGTCTAGAATTTCCATTTTTGGTTTATTTTGTCATAAATTTAACATACTTTTAGTATATTAGTTCAAAATTTTATTAATTATTCAAATTTCTTTTTTACAGATCATTTTAATTGGAAGAATTTAAAGGAGTCCTCCCCCCTTAAGTAATGTTTCATTATTTTGTAATTAATTAGTATTGTAATTTGGTCACTGCAATACTATTGTGCTAAAACGTATAATTTCAGATATTATTACTTTTATTACATGGAGAAAAATGTTATAGTAAATATTACCATGTCTGATTGTAAATGTGGGCAAATTCAAATTTTTAAAAAATCGGCATAACTTACGGTAAAATGCTATTAATTTGTCAATTTTTCCTATATTTGAAATATAATGGCATTTTTTTAATAATATAAGTTTGTCCCATTTTTACAAAAAAATGTAGCGATTTTCATCACTATATTTTTCTTTGTGTGGGATCATACCTGTACAAAATTAAAGAACACTAAAATGTGCAAATTACGATTTATTACTTTTGCGTTTTCTACTATATTTTCAGTAGTTCGGAGAAAAAGATGGACAAGTCTATATTATCTAGTTTCACTTTTTTGTACTTCACTTAAAAGTTTTCTGCCCTTAATAGTTCTTGGTTAAAGTACAGACTTTTCTCACAAAAATATTCATAACTTGAATTTTCGAATGCGGATATTATGATAGCTAAAATCATGCTCCAGAGGATTAGTCGGATCATGGCCTGAACTACTTTACATGCAATATTGTTTAATAAGCCATGAATCCTTTCTTTGTTAATGTAACACCATTTTTCTTTTTTAATAAAAGCTACTGTATTTGTTTCATTCGATTTAAATTGATTAAGCTCTACTATGAAATTTGTTAGTACTGAGAAGTTATAACAATTAAAAAAATTGTTTTACTTTACTGCATATGAATTAAATCAACTAACCCACGAGTCTTTTTACATCGAGTATTATTTATTTCTCAATATAAAAAATTAATTAAAGAACAACCTTAGACCGATGTAATAAAATCTCATTGAATAATGGTTGTTATTTATTTTAATCATAGCGGTGGTCTAATAATCAAAACGTTATTGCTTCTTACAGGTCTTTTTGTCTTTGTGTATTTTTATTAAGATCTTTTTTAAATAACTTTAGAAGCGCTTAATAGGTAACGCTTATTTCTCAAAATCATACCTCTACACAGCATCAATTGTTTCATAATTGCGAGACACCTACCTGAATCAGGAGGTTTCATTAATTTCTCAATAATTACAAGACGCCGTTAGTTGAAATAAATACAACTTCCGAATTTCCAATATAAACTTTTGCAACTCTCGTAGTGCACTTATAGGAGTGGATCTATCACGTTTTCACACAGACATTAATTAATTTGAAAGTACCGTAAGTGCGAATCTCGTGTATAGCTGTATACGTCGTTTACAATGTACCTCTGTTTCTCCTCGAACCTTCTAATTCCCGCGCTGTTTAATTAATCTTAACAGCACCTTGGGCACATTTTTTATTAGATTAATTAAAAATTACTTGTGCACTGAAATCGGATGAGATTTTAAGTGAAACTACTGCACGCAGGGACAGCAGGCTTTCCCTTTCGTACTCTGACAGATATTCGTAGTCGTTTATGTTGTATGTATACATTACAGAGTATATACTCTCACCTCGTTACCTTGGAAAATCGTTGCTCCGTGTATTTACAACCAGGCTGAATACATTCGATGCAGTGTTTCTGTTCAGTTTTTTACAAGCGCTTTTTGTTGTTCTTTTCTAAACGGACAGCATCGAATCAATAGTATTTATAATTAGCAGGACACGTGAATTGTGTTGAAATATCTGACATTTCTATTAAGTGAGTACTATCCTACATTATCTAGTTACTAATTGGGTATTTATATCGATGAGCTCATTTCGAAGTTTGCTTTCGAAACTACAAAAACGTTCTTACATAAAAAGTAGGTATAATCATAGATCATTTGTTTTTCTGTCAAATATGATCAACACGAAAAATATGACATCTGATTTCAGAATTTTTTCTTCCCTGTTATATATAATATGACATTTTTTCTGGTCGATTCTGTCCAATTAACACAGCGTCATTAATTTATTTGTTTATCCTTGGCCAATAAAATACAATATTAATCCTCAGAATTACCATAACCAAATGAGATACCTTTATTTATTTTGTATCACACATTTCACAACGCATAAAAAATATCATGCTAAATAATTGCATTCCACCGTGGCCGCTAATATACAGGCACAAGGAAAGCGCAATTATAACCGTGGAACTGAAATTGCTACTCTCCGCAGATGCCCCACCTCGATAACTCTTACATTTACTGTGCATCACAATAATACGATTGGGCTTAATCACATGTAATCACCCCATCCAATGTCTTTTATTGAATATAAATTGAGCAACACGATCGCATATATACCAGAAATTTCGTTATAACTATGCACAACAACGCGCGTTAACTTTCGCAATGAAAAAAACAGAGAAAAAAAAGAAAAATCTCATATTCATCCAAAGTGCAGATGCACACTTACACACTGCAAAAACTCTTCTGCCGATCACAAAGAACTGGTTTTTTTTTACGCGTTAGCCAGTAAAAAGCCCTACACGATCATCGACATGTGCGCGCACGTTTGTGTGGCCTTGGTGAGTTCCGTGCCCCCGAGACGCATTTCCATATAGTGCCAATGTATGTGTGTGTGCCTTTTTTTCTCTGTCTTCGCGCATAGCGCTCGTTTGTCCCCTTCACGCGCCATAAGTATATATACAGCCGGGATCATCGGCGCGCCACGTGCGTGTGCGATGCATTGGAAGTGCTTAAGATGTAGCGTGAAACGATATATAAACGGTGGAATGACCAAGAGAAAAACGGGTTGTCGCGTGCGCCGCGTTGTTTCCTTATCCGTGAAGCGAGTTTTTTTCCTTTTTTTTTTTAATTATAACGAGTTATGTTATGTAGGTAGGTAGTTTAGCGTTCATGTTGATATGTTGTATTGCACTTTCTGTGAAAAATTAAAGTGTGGTTCAGGTACTTTGTTTCGAGAAATTTTAAATTGGTAGTTTCGATGGGGAGGAAGAAGCTGGTTTTTGCAGGGAAAAAGTTCGACGGTGTTGGAAATTTATAACGCAATGTTTATGGATTATGGAGAATGACATGGGATGTCGTAGTTTCACACTTGATGTTCAGGATTTCGAATTATAATTTTTAAAAGTTTAACGAATATTGTTTATACATGTAAACTACGCGAATGATTAAACAAGCTATTTGTCTGACTAATATTTATCTATACAGGATGTAAACAATTTTGTTGGTTTAATTTTGCAATTTATTTTTATAGTAAGTCGTAACATTGATTAATCACGTTGTATAGCTAGACAACTTGCTTGACCGTGTACAAAAATTTAGAATGGTAAAAATTGAAATATTGGATTGTAAAAGTGGAACAGACTCATTCGGTGTTCTAATTAAAATAGCGCTTCTGCTATTTGTTCGTAAGATTTATGTACACAAAGTATATACATATATAAGAGCCTTAAAATAACTACAATTTATAGTCAAAATTGCTATTATTTTGATTATTTTTACTAGATGTGTAGCAATTTTTATTAAGAATGTAAAAATTTTTATGTAAAAGAGAACCCCCATTACTAGTATAAACATTGATATATATTGTTTATAAAAAGTATGTCGTTAGTTTTCTTTTTATGTGGATTATATATGCTAATTAGCCCCGGTCTCCCTTACTATTCTTGAATTGCCGCTTCTCACTAAATTTCTAATTAACACGCTTATGAAAATAGGCCAATTTTAACCAAAATGTTTAAGTACATCCAAATACCAGGGAATGTAGAATATATTATTAAGTATAGAAGGTCGGATCGGGGGTTTTCGTGAAGTCAGAAATCAGCGTTAATACAGCCCTCCATAAGGCAGGTAGCGCTACGTTTGCCTATATTTAAGCATAGCTCGATTGTAGCGTCGCCTGCCTTATGGAGGGCCGAACTAACACTTTTTTTTGGCTTCACAAAAACCCCCGATCCGACCTTCTATACTTAATAATAATATATTCTATATTCTCTGCAAATACGTTATATAATCGTAATACCTGGCTTTAAAACAACTAATACACAAATATTTTGAAATGTAGTTATTTAAATAAGAAGAGCTTTTAATACTACAATTTAATAGTATATTATGCACCTAGGGAGTAAAAGTAAAGAATGTCCCAGATCGCATGTAAATTATCACCCGTGCAAAAACCCTTTCCACCATACCCTGGCCGAAAGTACCACTTTTGCTCCCGGCTCCGAAACGCGAATGTGATATTTTCGGTCCGGGTATGATGAAAAATCGTATACGCAACATGGGGATAAAGAGGACCACCCCGGAGCACATGCAATTAACATGTGCTCTGGACTAGACAACTCTTTACTCCCCTTGTTGTGTAATATACTATTTTTTGCCTAGCGGGCCAAAAGTACCACTTTTACTCCCGGCGTCCGATCGTAAAAATTGTACTTTTAACCTTACTAGGCAAAAAAATTGTATATGCACTACAGGAGCAAACAAAGAGTGCCTCAGATCGCTTGTAAATTCTTTACTCCCTAGGTGTATAATATACTAATTATTTTTTAATTGTTCCTATATTTCAATTAATTATTTCTTTATTTTAAAAACCGACTGCACATATTTTCCATGTGTACTTGATATCATTTTGTACTTTGCACTTTAAAAAGAAACTCTTATACGGATGTCAATATTTACGGTATAATTAAAATTCATACGTAACTTTATTTATTACTCACAAATATTTATTCATAAAAATTCATCATATCAAGAATTTAACACTTATATATTTAATTATTCGTTCGATAATTTCGTACTACAGATACACACAGAAATGTAAGCACCAAAGAATTTCACTGTCACTGCACTTCTGATCAGCTTGCCTAAGAGTAACGAGCATTAGTCACAATCTTAGCGAATTTTCTGTTAAGGCATTTTCCCGATGAACTTTTTTCAGACTAGTTACACAGATTGCGCAATGTAATTAAATGATGAAACAGTTTCGATGTTTGACAAGTAGGTCGTGATTTTTTGTTTTACACACTCGCGGTGACGCTATTAGTGTACCTTATTTGAATTTATGATGAACTTGTACTGCAAAGTGTAAAGGATATAGATATCAAATATAAGCATTTTAGTAATGAACGCAGCTTTGTAACTACTGAAAACCTGTTCAGTCATTAAGTGACATGAGCTAGTACTAGGTATTTTTTTTTCTACGAAAGCCGATTGATGCTGATTCAGTGCGCGACTGATGTTTTGCGTAAAAAGTCAACTTGAAATAATTATAGTACAGTTTTTTTTATTTATTTTTCTTTTTATTAAAGATTAATAGAAAGACTGAAAAACTAATAAAAATTAAATGTCGTTTAATAGTGAAAAAAAAATTCTCAAGTATATTTCATCCGTTTGTATTGCATGTAATGCCTTTTGCTATAAATTAAAAAATCGGGTTTTTATTTGCTAAATAAATAATATTAAATTTCGCTTACTTAATCATATCAAGTCATTGCACTCTATTGACATAGAATAAGAAGTTGTTTACCTTGTAATTTACTTGAGATAATTCTCTTCTCAGTACTATTAATATATTTTATTAGTATGGATTCCAAGAATAAATGTATACAACATTTCCACTAAAAGCATTTTTTAAAACGAAGATGCACTTCTACCTGAACATTGATTTTATGATAAAGAATTTATGTTTAAAACGTATGATTTATTTACATTTTGATGTACTTCGCATGCCATGGAAAGCTTTTTATTTTCCGGAATAACTCGTCTTTAAAATTTACATCCTCGTGATCCTTAATTCCAGCAATACATCAAATAATACAATCTGATTTAATCGCAAAGAAAATATACGAGGTGAAACATCGTGGAAATGGGACGAGATTTCAAAGACTCTTATTCATGAGGTATATCAGGTTCTTGATTGCGTTATTCATTTATATATGGTCTCAGATGTGTAAATCATATCAAATTATCATAATCTAAAACTAAATGTGTCAAATACCTTTAAAATTCTTTTTATTATGAATTTTTCTACATCATTTTTAGGCAGACAATTCTATATGATTTATCAATTTGAAGACGTACATATTCAATAAAAAAAAAGAACAATCGCTTCGGATGATTATGCAGCGATTTTTTTGATTTATAATCGTAGCTTAAATTAAAATCCAGGTATAAATGATTGGAGATATGTGGAAATCCACTTAATATTCCTCTTGATAATGGTTGGATTTCCATTAAAAAATATCCATCTAGGAAATCCAGCTGGATTCCCATGTGGGAAATCCATCTGGATCCGAGTAGATTTCCAGCTAGGAAATCCACTGGAATCCACTCAGAATTCACTCTGATCCACTCCGATCCAGCTGGATTTCCTAGCTGGATATTTTTGACTGGGTTACATACGCGTATGTACAGAAAACATTGTTGAAAGAACTGCTTATAACAAAACATCGACTACACTTATATAAGTACTTGCAATAAATAATTTTATTATAAGTAAATTTTACAGAAATATTTACTATAAAAAAGACATCAAATCGATCAAATATTTATTTGTTTCAATTGACTTGAATCAAATTCAAAACTCGACAGTCTGATTAATTGATCAAATTTGTCACTGCAGATGTATGCTCCCATTCAAATCAGCAATTTGATAGCGAGTCCTCTCCGACTTCATAAATATCCGTCACAACATACCACCTTAGAAATGACAATCACCACTGAGCATCTATACGCACCTCGCCATACCATACATATCGTAAATCAAACTTCAAAGCTGCACTCGGCACTCTTCTCTCTCTTTTAGTAGCAAAAAAAAGAACCGGCATTCTAAAATCGGTCAGTGTGCGCATACCGAAGAAAGAGAACACATAGCATCAGTATATAGTGATGGTCGTTGTGTCGGTGTCGGTGCTCCTTAATTCCCCTTGGCTGACTAATAAACTAGCCTCAGCTGCAGCAGCAGCAGCAGCAGCAACAACGGCCTCGCGGTTTTTCTCTCTCTTTCTCTCTCTCTCTCTCTCTCCCTCATTCGCTGGCCTTTGCCGGTAAGAGGCAGAGTCGGCGAGCGCGAGCCTAGGCGAGATTTCGTAGCGCGCGCGCACACGCGGCCGCTCAGTTGCATCACTGCAGCGCGACGCGAGTGCCCGCGTGCACTGCCTCAACGCGTATAATACTTACATACACACGCATATCGTGTTGCTTGTTTCCTTCTTTTCGCGCGCGAGAGAAAGAAAGGAAGAGAGTGAGAGAGAGAGAGACGCGGGCAAAAAAAAGATAGACACGCAGAGGAGAGCGAGAAAGTGAAATTGCGGATGCCCCGTGCGGTTCGAAGGCTTTTTCACCGTGGGATATAGAGTAATGAGTAGTGCTGCGAGAGTGGGAAGTTACGAGCGGAACGTTGCTGCCACTGCTGCTACTGCTGTATCCAACCGCTTTGTCGTCGCTTAACGCGCTCTGCTGTTCTGCTTTATCGGATCCATGGTACGCCCACACGCGTATATACACGCACGCACGTACATATATATACTTTTATATTTTCTTGGGTGTTTCCGCCGGAATCAGCACGCTTTGCGGAAAGAATCGGTTAGGCTGGTGACAGGTGAGCTGTATTTGGTATATAGGCGATCGTTCGCGCTTGGTTTATGATTGACTGCGGATCACGTGGTATATACTCGCATTTTCTTACATAAAGGCTCTTAGGCATACCTGTGAAATTAAGAGCAAGGATATATTTGCGTCATACACCTCGGATCTTGTTTCTATTCCTACAAAGCCGATCTCCAGCTTCATGCCCATATGCGTATACTCTTTTTTCCTATACCTCATTTTATCGTAAATAATCCCTGAGCATAAATAAGAATGAAAAATCGGTTGATTTATTATATTTATTCAATTCTCTAGCAACTGCATTTTCGTGTATTCTGTCTCTTCGAAAGAGCACTGGAAAGTACATCTTTATCGGGACACGACTCGCTTGTTTATTTATCGTTATCTAACCGTCTTTTATTTTCCCCGCGCTGGCGATATAACCTCCGCACATATATAACATATACACACATGTGGTTTTTACAATCTATAAGTGCAAAACTCAACGACCTGTCGACGCGCGTCGACGATCGACTTATAGGTATATGTATATATATAGCGGCGCAGTCTGGAAAACACACCAAGCGCACAGAGTTATGGAATGGAAAAACTACCCAAGTCAGTTGCAAAAAGTTGCGTGAAAGTGAAGAAAATTTCGTGAGCGGGCGCGCGCACCGGCGCACACGAATGTCCTAACGCAATATCCTTGCGAGCGCGAGCGCGGGGCAGGCTTCGCAGGAATGGAGTTTTTCACGGATCGGTCGAGATCGGTTAGTCGGGTATTTAAATAACGACTTTTTTTTTTGTTCTCAAGCCGCCCGAAAAAACCTTTCAATCATTTAGCTTATCACAGTGTGAAATTATAAAATGACTTTTACTTTTATACAGGGTTGAGCTATTTTGTAAAACTATGGTTCATATATATATATATATATGAGGTATTGCGTACTTTTGCGGTGAGAGCGCGTTTAATTTGCTTTTGCTATACAGTAAATTCTAGAAGTTACCGGTGCTAACGAGTTTTTATCACGTGCTTGTTGATTATATTGAAAGATATTCTAATTATTACACGCCTTTATGCTTTTAATGAGTAAGAGGCAAAGCGCCGAAACGTATCAGGTCAAAAAGATTCAAATAATACAATTTGATGAACGAATTTTAATGAATCTCATTAAAAGTAACCCACTGGTGGTCTTTGCGCAAAGTCAACATTAATAAAAACTATCATAAATCTTGAAATATTATGCGAGAATTTAATTCTCTCTCGACGTTGAATTTTTCAAATATTTTTATATCATACTATTGAAGAAAATTTTTGTAATGTCCTTCAAATATTTCTCTACGTTTTTTAATAGGGAAAAACCTGTTTGGTTGATTGTAGTCGTAAATTTTTTCATAAAAAGATTGAAATAATGCAACGATCATTGTCGCAATAAACGACTGTAGTTATACCTTTTGCTCATCGTATTCCAATTTTCTCTTCGACCAAAATTACTGTGCATCTTCCGTACTAAATACTAAAAACGTTCTATTCTCTTGAATACCTTTCTTCAAAATGCTTATTTTGAATGACAAACGATCAAAACTTCTCACCACAAATGGTTTGAAGTGCTTGCGAGGGAAACTTTATTGTATATTTTCCTACAAAGTTGTTTAGGGAATGTTTGTGACAGCGAGAAATTGTAGAAATTGTAAGATGCCGCGCAGCAACTATGAATTATGGATAATAATGTAAATGTATTATTTGAACTTCTACCTTCAATGACAAGGATGTTTGCTATATTTACATCTAATTAAGTTTCCCGCTATTTCTTGAAATAGACACGGTCAGTTGAAAGAACTAAAAATAATTCTCAAGTTATTTTTATATTAAAAAATAATTTAAAAAGTAGAAAAAAGCTTTAAAGTTTTAGAATTGAGAATGTTGAGTTTTTAAAGCATTCTCTTTTAGGAACAATCAATTTCGATAAAAACTATTGATGATTCTTACTAGTAGTTTTTAATGGCTACTATAAATTCTGATGGATCATATACACCAAGTCACCTTGATTAATTAATCAATTTTTTTTTCAATTTAATTTTTTTTTTTTTATAAACAAATAATTCATTTACAAAAATAATTCAAATATTAATCTTAAAGAATAAGTTATTGCGACTAGAATAGCGTTATTTTCTTGGAAGTAATTATACATAACAATTGTTGCTTTCTAAGGTATAACTATTATCAGCATTACTTAACAAACTGAATGAATATATATATATTATATTTTCTATTTTTGAGTATATGGCTAAAGGTCAACATACTTTGTTCTAAATTTCCTTATGTAAATTCAAAACGGAGTCGGTTTTAAATTTACATAATTGCAAGTTCGATATCGATGGTAAAAAAATTCTTATCGAATGCAGTTGTGAAGTCATCGATCTAAGGAATATTTTTGTTCTTTTTTTTTATTTTAACCCAACAAACTAAAAAGTTTATTATTTGTATTTTAAAAAAAAAATCTTATTTCACGGAAACCTTCCAAAGAGGTGCTCAGTAATATCTTTACATTCTATAATATCAATGGCCAAAATACTTTTCGAATAAATTATTTTTTGATCTCGAATTAAAAAAGTAAACTCATTCTTTTTGGCCCATTAACATTTATTATTTGTAATAAAAAATTTGAAATAAAATCATTCTAGGCTTATGTAAGAATTTTAAAAAATTTCTCTTTTAGTCACGAGCTTAAAATCCATAAGATTTAATTAACATATTACGTTAACAATATTGCAAAAAATAGTAAAATATATTACAACATTTTTTGTAAGATTTTATCAAGGAAGTACGAAATATGTCAAGAAAAAATTTAACTTATCTCACTGAAAACCAGCAAAGTGACACTAAATTATGAATACTTGATCATCTTTTTTAAAGTATTCCAGTCTATCAGAATCATTTATTAGATTTTGAAATTAAAATACTGATAAATAAATAATACTGCACTGCACGTATGTCTGTCATATGAGAATTTATAAAACAAAATCATTTCCCATTCATCTACAAATGAATAAGTGAAAAGTTCGCAAGTGCAAAAATCGATTAATTTTTTTGCGAATATCTACTTTGCCATGAAATATTTATTCCATTATGTTTACTTGAATAGATTTTTTATAACCTAATTCCTAGCAACTTGACAAAAATCTGACAAAGGACAAATTTTCACCAACCCCCTTCTTTCTCATTCTCAGCAGGAGAAGTCGCTCGAGGGCAAGGATGCGCCAGGTGCCGGCGGCCGGCTGATCACCGACAGCGAGGCCAAGAGCAAGAGCGGCGTCGACAAATCAGCCACAGCCAGCAGGGAGCGCGCCGACAGCGGCTGCTGCGAGGACGTAGCCGTCGAGACCCGATCGCCGTCCGCGGCCAGTAGCGGTAGCAGCGACGGTGTCGAGAGCAGTAGCAGCACCATGCCCGAGCCGAAGGAACTGCTCGAGGAGGGCTGCCAGCCCGACGATGAGGAGCTCTCCCTCGACCTTGACTTCGTGCCGGACGAGGTCTGGGAGTATGCGAGGCGCGAACTGGGAGAGACCGACGAGGTCAAGTGCCAGACGGTACACGAGCTGCGCGAGATGATTTACGGTAAGTGGATGCGTAGGACGCGATGGCGATGGGATTGAATAAAATTATTTTAAAGAAAATGTATGTAGATAGAAATTTACGTAATTTTTTTGTCATTAAATGGGTATATAAGTTTCTTAGAAAACGGCGATAATAATGAACTCCAGTTTTACTTACCTACCTTATCATATTTATGGATGTGAAAAACGGAGTTGAATCTTCAAAAGTTAGATTAGAAGATGTTTGAATTTTGACATTGACAGGTCTATGATAAGTTAAGTAATAAACGCTTTATATTGGACAAATTCATACTTTAGAGAAATTCAAAATAGCTCCATATTTTCTATCATCAGATGAAAGTACATTGGAAGTTTAATAGATCTGAAGTTTTTAAAATTGTGATTAGTAAAATTATGTTATTTATATTTTCAAAGACAAAATTTTCTCAAAAAATTATCGTACGAACTGTAGTGTCGGACCATGTGGTTGTTTTGGTGTTTTTTTTCTCGTGGTCTATAAGAAATTTTCTGAATTTAATTATTGATATTGATGGGGTTATATATATGCGTTTTCAACCACAATCTGAGCAGTACCACCGTCGTGTGTACCTGACTTTCTAATCACCTGGGAATAAAATTTATACGGAAGGTTAGCAAAAATTACTGTAACTCTCTAGTAAATAATGATTAGATCACTATGATTTCTATAAAATGTCATTAATCATATGAAGAAATAAAAAATTTACAGTGTAGTATGATAAAATTTCAAGTGATTAAAGTTTTTAAAAACTGCAGTAATTATTATAAAAAGTATGTGTAAAAAGTTACAGAAATGTCTGTTGTTTTTCGATTGACGAGGATGTTACGATAATTTTTGGGAAAAAGTTCTATCTTTATAAATAATTAAAAATCTAACAAGTTTGTTTATATATTTATATAAAGAAATGGTCAAGAAAAGTGTCTAGTTTTTGGCAATTAGGGGGGAAACTAGCTATTTATTAGCTAAATAATGGAATCCATTTCTACCAGGAAAGGTATATGTTGGTAGTTTGGATACGGTATTTTGATTTAATTTTTTCTTTAATAACATGCAAATGACGCTAATAAGTCTGACACATGTATAAAAGAAAACTTTGTACTGCGACTAAATTACTACATGTAGAAGGTGTAAACATTGTTTTTAAAAGTCCGATTTCATTTGATTTTTATGCATTAAGAATTCCCTTATCTATGATAGTTTTCATTAAGCAACAAATTTAGTTTAGAATTTTGTAATAAATACAACAAAATATGCAAAATATTTGCTCATGTTAATTAAAATATCTAACGATTTTATATATGCGATAGTTATTTTACCATTGGAAAAAACTGATAGAATTTCTGATTTTCTTTCTGTGATCACAAACTGCTATATACCATACCATGAAAATAGAAAAAGGTTTGAGTAAATGCTGAACACTTTTGCACCTTGAATTCTGGGTTGATTCCATCTTTGAATATTATCTGATCTTTTCTTGAGGATTGCAGAGAATCAGGGGTAATTACGGTAGGATAAATTACGTAGAACTTTCAGTCGTATTTTATTGGTAGATAAAATACGACTAAGTACATTTGTGAGAAGATGTTGAATGAGATTATTTGACAATGATAACTTTGATTTAACAGAAAACTAAATTTTGTAATTTATTGCAAAACTAATTCTAAGAGTTAAATATCCTTACTACAAAAAATTTACGCAGATATTTTATTTAGTGATCATGGTATTTGTAGAAATCTGAGTAGATACTTAGATAGTTAATATGAGTAACGTTTTACATGTAATGAAAATCATTTATCATGCTAAATGCAACGGAAAAATACCAAAAGTATATCAGTTTTCGTGGAAAGTTTACAATTTATTAAATAATAAAATATGAGTTTGTCACAATAATGATACCGCCTTTAAATGGAAAAGATGACTTATATTTAAGATTTAATCTGTTTTACATGCTAATATCTGTTCATTAATACTAAATAATTTCTTATGGAAGCGTTTCCGTGAACACGAATTCAATTGATGAGGCCAATGCTAGTTGCATAAAAATTGAAAAAAGTTTCTCGTAAATATTATCAATAATATATTTAATTAAATTGTGTTACATATTCGGGAAACGTCTTAATATTAATCAGTTACATGTCGAATCCAAAATTACATAAAGGTTTATAGAAAGAGTTATTTTAAATGAACAAGGTTTAAATTATTATATATAAAGTATTTTAAAGAACATACTAAATGATAAGAATCTAATTAATATAATGTTACCGTAAAATTAAATTAAAGTATAGAAGTTCTAAGATATCAAAGAAGTTTCAAAGTAATAGAATGGCGTGAAACGCTATACTTTGCTATCGTGACTCGTTGTAGAATTAATTAAATATGATTATACACGATAGTACAATTGATAAAATTATAACTCATTTGGTCGCTTGTATCCTGTAAATGGATTTATACTGTTTTTTACGACTGTTTCTATTTGCTATAGAAAAATTGTGTACATCCCGATTTTTCGCCCGATACAAGTTTAGAGTAAATTATTCCTTTAATTACTAATGTCTAGGTTATCCCCCTAAAAAAAATATAGTAATATACAAATTCTTTAGTATTTATAATAAATATTTGTTATTTGCTTAATTAGCGGATAAACAGAAAATATTTTATTTCCATGTATGCAATAGCAGAATTATTTTTTTTTATAATTACCATCATAAACAGATATCAATAGTTGTAAGATTAGTTTTATGATATTAAGTACAAGTTCTTACTATATGGTGATTCATGAGAGATTAGACATACCGTAAACATTAATTTTGGTAGAATGTAAAATTCTTACAGTATCTAAGGAACACGAATGAAAAATATTTTGACATCGTATCTACAGAAATCTCATATAGACATTCTTAAGACAGTTGAGGTAATGACATATCCGCAGCTGGATTTATGAACGTCGTTTATGCTTGAAATTTTTATTCTGCCAAACGAGTTTCCTTTTTAAACACACATATCAATCAAATTAGACAATTTTTGTTTTCGTTTTCAATGAATTTGTTGTAATCTTTATAGGTCATCTATTACAGAAAATTGTATGAAAAATGCTATTTATTCCTTTTATGATCTTTAATAAATTTTTAATAGACCAAATGAATTCCCATTACCATTTCCTCTTCAAACCATATACCAAAGAGACGAAAACCAGCGCCTGAATAAACAATTTAAGGAAATTTACTTCGTTTACACTTTTTAATTACGAAACCTTATGCGAAAAAAAATTCCATTACCAGAAATCTGCTCGTGATTTTGCTCCGACATCCTTCTTATCGCTTAAATACTCGAGAGCGCGCGAAATAAAACCTCGAGACGCCCGCTCGTGCCAAGGATCCGCGAGCACGCCGACGTCAGGCGTCTAAAAGCAAAGAAAAGGAAGAGAAAAAAAAGGCAAAACCCTCTCATTCCTTTTTCCTTCGCGCGGCTCCGCGTTCCGGGCGAAAGCGAGTGGAAAATTCTTGATGCTCTTTTCGGGGCCGACCGCACGCACGCGAATCCTTTTTCCCTTTCGTTTACGCGCGCGTGCCCTTTTCTCTCTTCGTGGCACAAGGACATTGACATTTCGCGATAAAGCGCAGCAGTAACAGTAGCAGAGAGTGCGCGAAAGAGTGAGAGAGAGAGAGAGAGAACCACTTGTTTCGCAATCCGCGTAAACTCGACTCTCGCGCGTTCGTGTTGCCAAGTTGATTGCACCGCCGAGGGGATCCAATGGAGCCTTATAGACCTGCGTATATGGATACATGTGTGTGTATGTGTATATATGTATATATGTATAAACACGTGACAGCTTTGCGGAAAGCGAATAGTTTTATTTGAATGTCAGGTTTAGAATGGCCATCTCTCCACAGCCTTGTGTATATATCAGCTGGTTGTACATGCATATATAATAGCTGCGACTGCACGCGCACGTGCGTACTTACAAGCAGGAGATTAGGTGGACGTTTTGGGGTTTAATTTTGCAAGGATTATAGAGTTTAACTGCTGGCGCGGTGTTATGCGAATGCAATTTACTGTATTAAAATTAGTCGCGCGTATGATGCATTTTATAATGAAGAAGTTAGGACAGTTGAGGTGTTAAAAATCCACTTTGTAATGGTATATATATAGTCACACCGATCAAATATTAAATGAGAGATGTGGTTGGAAATGTTTATGGTAACCATGTATTATATAATCTTTTGTATTGATTTCAAAACTGTATAAGCTAATCATTAATGCTCTGTATATTTAATGTAGATCGAAGAGGATTTTGCCACATTCGAATTATATTTAAAGTACTTTATAATTATAATCTTTAAGTAGATATAGTGTTTATACAGAATATGCATAGTAATATCAAATTTTACTTAAGCTTAACACAATTTATTAAATTGGGAATAAATGTAAAAATTTAGGATCATATTCTCAAAATGTGAAAAAGTTATTACGATTATATAATGAACTGGAGTCAACAAAAACGGATTATTTTGAAAATAGTTTTAAATATAATAATTTACGTAAATGTCTCTTATGAAGTTTTAGACATGTGTTTACATACGTAAAAAGATTCTTTTGAAAAGAGATTTATGTTATGCCAAAAATCTTAAGAACTGTTTTTTAAACATTTTTTTGACGTTTCATAATCAATATTTATTTTGTCTCATTTATAATCATTAATTCCAAGATTCTGAAAATCGCAAAAGAATGACCGTGAAGAATTTTACCACCAGACAATGTCTCAAGTTAAATAATATTTATTTCATTAATTTTTTGTTTATACATCAACAAGTTTTTACCTGAATCATTGTAATCAAGGTCCATTATTTACCTCTCGATACCTTGACCTTAACGTCCATACAAATATGCGTGTAATTTGATAAAGTAAATTTGTATTTACTTTCATTGAAATGGAATAACCTACAATTGCGTATGAAAGCTAAATCGTTAAAATTGATTCTTTTATTGCAGAGAGAGGCGAATGCATGCCGCATCGAATGGACGACGATTTCCTCCTCAGATTCCTACGAGCCCGCAATTTCAATGTCAACCGAGCTCATCGATTGGTAAGTGAACTTGAAAATTCACCATGCTATTGAAGGTGCTCTTTGTTGTAGATCTATAAGAATGACTCTGACATGCGAAATTTGATAAATTTTTCTTAAAAGCTTTCTATAAATTTTACGGTAGATGTTTGTTGACGAAATTCGTATAACTTTTTATTGAGTAGTATAGTTACAACGAAAATAAATTTATCTTACAATACTTTAATATTAAATGCCAAAAGCTTTCAAACCAAAGTATTTTAATCGAATTTTCATTATAGAAAGAGTTTATTGTTTGGTTCAGAAAAAAGAAGTAAAAGCTTTAAAGTAAAGGTATATATTGCTGATACTGATAATGCAATTCAAAGTATTTATTTCAGTAGACTTATGAATAAAAAAGACTAAAATTTAAATAAAATTTTCGATATAAATCTATAAAAAATCTCTAATCAACCGTTTCCAACTTTGATCGTCTTGCTACATTTAATTTATTACGCCTGATTATAAGTTTGAAACATGTAGTAGGGCGAAGCTCCAATGCATGTACGTAGAACAACTTCCAACTCGATTAGTGTAGTTTAAAGCAACATTCTGGCGATATTTTCCGCTGTTTTAAATACTATTCACGTTTTACGCTCTCGACTATATGAACGTAAATTTATTGCGGATTTTAATTATAACACGCATACATAAGCACGTGCACTGGAAAAGTTTTTGAAGTTCTCGAACCCGAAACGATTCTAACAGTCCTTATACAGAAGAACCATTAAATTAAATTTTAAAAGATCTAATTTTTTTAAGGTGGATACGTTTTTGCAATGCTTTATAAAATTTTAATTTTTCTCTGACTAAAACTTTGTTATAGTAAAAATTTAAACGAATAATTTAACTTTTTCATGTTGAATAATTATACTATCGTAGACCTCGTATAATGCGACTTTTACTTAAATATATGACTTTACGTTTAAAAAAAATTTACAGCTGAATTTTAAAAATTTTTACTTTATCTTCTTTCTTCTTCATCTAGATTTCTTTAATAATATTATTAAAACTGATGAATGTATTACAACAACTTGAAACTTTACAGAAAAGTCATCCATTATTTTAGTTAAGGATTAAACTTTTCAAATAAATTTAAGCGAACGTTGAACGTGCAGTTGGTAAAACTTTAATTGAGTTTACGACTCTTTTTTAAAAAACTGCTCTCTAACTTTAACACTATTTATTCTTTATAATATTCCCACAAGAAAAAATATTAAGAACGTTGAAAAATTATTTTCATCGCGAACCTAAGCAAAGAACAACCAGGCATTTACACAGATATCCTATACGTTATTTTCAGTGCTCAATTCTAACGCTGTCTTTCAATCAACTCGTTTTTCCGAACTTGGCGCGGGAATTCCCACTGTCGTTGCTAATCGGAGAGTCGTATAAAATTATAGGCGAACTAAACACACAAGTACACACATGCGCTTTTATATATATATATATATATAAATATATATACACACACACGCGCGCGCGCGAGAAAAGTTAACGCGAACGGTTGCGACATCGTGTCAAGGCGAGCATCGAGCATTACACCGTGTTCTAACGCTCGTTCGCTCGTTCATATGTATAATACGATCGGGTACGGTGTTCATTTACGCGCCTGATGTGCTGCAGTATATATGCGCGGCTGCCGTTCGCCTGTCGAGCTGGACAGCTGTAGGCAGGCGGAATGGCGAGAAAAGAAAAAGATTAGATTAGGCGAATTTGTTTCTCGTGGGTTGATAAAGTTTTGTTTATTATACTGTGGAATATTGAGACAACGGCAAAATGATGTCTACGTGGATTGAGAAAAATAAACCAGTAGCAATTTAATGTAAATGGCAGAAGCTTCATACTTTTTTGTCAACCTTTTGTCTATAATTATAATTTATGTCTGCAAGGAAATTCGAAGTACTTTGGATAATAATACTCTCTTAGTTGATGCACCGTAAATCTTGTTAAAGTATAAACAATCTTCATGAAATTTCAATTGTCACGTGTAGTTTCGAGGTTTAGTTCGAGGTTATCGAGGTATTGTTCCTATAATGTATAGTTGTAACACACTTTATAGTGTATAAACAGAATATTTCTGTTTAATCAAAAACTATATCATGTTCATAAATATATCATTATTTTCGTGTTTACATAATAATTCCGTATAAAATATATCTGCTGTTATATAAAAACTCAAATCGAATCATTGCCTACTATTATTATATTTATTAAAATTTATTTTCTTTTAAAATAAAAAAAAATTGCATTCATCACTATACTTTCTACTATACAATTACAAACACGTCTATGACTAATACCTTCAATTTTTCAATCCCATTAAAAAAAAGACCCGAAACTTCTGAAAACCTTGGTAAAACTAATACAACCTCTGTACACGTGGCGCCCTAAAAAATCCAATTTCAGCCTCCCACAAAGAACGCAATTTTTCACACCGCCGACGCTCTTCCATCCCTTCTCGCACGCATTCCAATCGGAACCGCAATTCCACCCTCCAAAAAACTCCGATTACCCGCGCGGCGCGTGCATTGATCCTCAACGGAAGCTGGAGAGGTGGCGGCGAGACCCGCGGGATATACACAGCATCGGGCGCGCAGTGACGCGCTTCGCCGGAATTAATTAGACCCTGTGTGCTGCAGCTCGTGCCCACCCCCTGTGATTTCCCGACGGGTGACGGCGCCGCCGCGTCGGCGATGAACGCGCGAATCAATCGCGATTGGCGTTAGATAACGACGTGCGGGGGAAACCCGCGTATGGGACAAACTTTGGTGGTTGTGATTGATAAAAAGTTTTTATCAGGATTATAAAGATGGGATGATGTCGGTGGTGTGTGCTGGAGGAAATGGTATGTTGTTAGCGCTAACTGTTGGGAATTGCAGAGGTGTGAGTGGCGGTTACACGCGGATGGTGAATATATTGATCCGTGTCGTCCTGTAGAGCTGCGACTAGTATGTAGTCTTTATTATTTTCAGTTGCCATGTTGATTTTACGTTCATTTAAGAATCTCGTAATGTGTGAAAAAGTACATAACCTGAAATAAATTTACAGTCGTGGAGTAAAAATAGATCATTACGTAATTTAATAAGAGATCCCTGGTAGAAATTTGACTATTAAAAATGGGGCACAATCTCAGTAAATAGCCAAGAGAAATGACTAATTATTGGC